>PVIC010016716.1:0-33573 GCA_004025085.1 Thryonomys swinderianus | reverse complement strand
TTTCTTCATGTGTTTCTTGGCTGCTTTGATTTCTGCCTCTGAGAAGTGTCTGTTCATTTCAGTTGCCCATTTTTGAATTGGGTCTTTAAACTTGGGGAGGCTGATCTGTTTGAGTTCTTTATATATTGTCGATAATAGCCCTTTGTCTGATACACAGCTAGTAAAGATTTTTTCCCATGTTGTTGGTTGTCTTCTAGCAAAGACAACATTCTTTAATCAAAACATGCAGGTTGTAAAACAAAAGCTGCGGGCCGGAGGGTTAGCTCAGTGGTTCCTGCGCCTGCCTCGCAAGCGCAAGATCCTGAGTTCGATCCCCGGTAACTACATACAATGCTGGGTGTAGAGACTCACGCCCACCAACAATCAACACCGCATACCACAATGCTGGGCGTGGTGGCTCACGCCTGTAATCCCAGCACTCAGGAGGCAGAGACAAGAGGATTGCTGAGTTCGCGGTGGCTTGCCTGGGCTCCATAGTGAGCTCAGGGCCAGTCTGAACTACAAAGCGAGACCCTGTCTCAAAAAAAAAAAAAAAAAAAAAAAAAGCTGCTGCCCTAAAAATGGAAGGTATATGCTTTTTACAAGGATGATGTTTCTAAAGAACCACTGCTCAAGTCACACTAACTTCTCTGTCATGTTGCAACAGTAGGTGGAGAATTACAGGCTTAAAGTTAATGGTTTGAGAGTACTAGAGATTAGCATTTCAGTTGGCTTTGATGTTCTTCCACTCCACTTCTGACTGTTATCTACTAAAAGTCCGTAGTAACAGAGACTGTCCAAATGGACCATTGAATTCACAGCAGTCAAAAGGAATCTAGAATCATTCAGACATTCTAAATACAGAACTGGTGTTTGTGTTTATAAGAATGCGTATTACCTCATTGATGAGATTTGAGTTTCATTCAAAAGTCAGAATTGAATTTTCTGATTTTATTTTCATCATGCTCTAATCTGCCAAAAGACACACAAACTATTCTGTCTTGAAAATATGTTGTCAGAAATACCTGGAACCAAAGAACCGTAACAGTATGCTACCTGGAGCACACAGACCTTGCTTTCTCCACTCTGTAGCTCAAAAAGAGAAGTTTCCTTTCTCATGGCCAATAATTTCCTAACTAATAAACACTTTTTGTAAAAGGTTTATCATGAAAAAAGAATCCATATGCATATACAGATATTAAACATTAAACATTTATTAACATAAAAACATTCTTTTGCAACCCTCTGAGACCACGAAACAATTCTCTCTACTCCCAAATATATTCCAAATCCATCCACTTCTCCTCATCCCTACTGCTACCCTCCTGGGACATACCTCTATCACCCATCTCCTTCACTACGCCAATAGTTTCCTCCCTCCTTCTCTTTCTCCCTCCCCTGCTCTGTTCTCCATAAAATTCAGGACAACTTCTTGATGTGCAAACAACATATATTTTCTCTGATATGAGAAACCAAAGTTATAAATGTGTTCTGGAATGCATGATTGATACTGTGAAATAGTAAATATTCAAAGGGTAATGGGGCTTAGGAGTAAATAATGAAGAAAGGAAAAAAATTGATGTTAAAAAAAGGGAAACAAGGGTGTGAGGGTGGGGCGGGGAGGGGGAAAATGAGAATTAGGTTGTGTCATATACTGGTACAAATTCTCAATGTGGAGTGTAATTGTGAGGTGTGTGTATATATATATATATATAATGTACCAATAAAAAAAAACGTCGACCACCAGCTAGGAGTGTAGATGACTGGTACAGTGTCTATCTACCATGCATGGGACCCTCAGTTCCATTCCTGGTACCACAAAAAAATAACAATAGTAATTAATTAACTTAAAAATACATCAAACCACACTACTCCCTGCTTAAAATCTTTTACTTCCTTAGTGAGTTCCTGCTGCGAACAGGGTACAATCTACACTCTTTACCATGACTGTCTTTCCTAAATATAGCAAGTTTTCTTCTCATTCACCAGTTTCCAGTCACACAGGCCTTCTTGCTCTTCCACATAGAAGACCTTTCTCCCAAGCTTTGCACCTTTTTCTTTTTTATTGATTCATTTCCAAACTGGCCTAATCCCAGTCATCTTACCACAAATATAGTGTAACCTTTACCCATATCATGGATTATTATACATGCTGCTTCTTTGTTTGTACTTACTATCCATCAATTTTTTCCACTAGAATGTAAGTTCCACAAAAGCAGAGACTTAGTATATATTTCATTCTTCTTTCATTCAGTAATTATTTTGCATCTACTCTGCGCAAGGTATCATCTCTAGTTACTGGAATTCAGTAGTTAACAAAGGAGGCAGAAATCCCCTTGCAGATAATGATATAGGTTTGACTGTGCTTCCAAATGACTTTTGAAAATAATCGTCATTAAACCACTCAAGTCACAAATGAATGAAATCTTCCAAGACCGAGGTCTCACAAGCAATATTTAAGCTGTGATACTGTCAATAGCTTAGCTCTAACACAATGATTTAGAGCTGAGCGTTTCCCGGGCTACTTAATACCATTGTATCAGAAAGAAAGCTTTTCCTCCAGATCTTAAACTCTTTTATAGTTTCTCATCAATCACAACATCCCCATACATCGCCACTCTGTCAGCAACTCCCACAAAGTACCCTGGCAGAGGCAAAAGGAGTTAACAGATGCATTGAAATGGTGTGAATATACTGGGAACACATCTGCCATGCGTGAATTCTAACTCCAAATACTGTACAGTCTAAGTTTTTCTCTAGTTTTAGCAAAAGAAACCTCATTTATCTATTCAGTGACTGGTAATAAAGCCTATTTGCAATTGCCTGTTAGATTTGTCACACCCAATTTAGCACTTCAGCAATTATAATAAGTAAAGCCCAAATGTGAAATCACTTAAGTATAGTCTCCTTTTGCTGGTAGGATGCCCTCAATTCCACCCAGAGGAGCCTATCACTGCCAACACCTTAACAGCGCACCTATTGGCAAGTCTGCTGATAGCTATCTGGCTATCTTTCTTCCAAACTAAAGCAGAGAAATCCTGGAAAAGCACAAATTATACCTTTTGTTACACAAAAAGTATTCACTCTTGGAAGTTCCTATGTAATAGACCCATAATTTATTTGTATGTATGTGTATGTATATGTGTGTGCATGTATGCATACATATATATGCATGTGTATATATGTATATGTGTTGTTTGTATATGTGTATATATGTATATGTGTATATGCATATATGTATATATTTATACATACATATATACATATATGCATATATACATATATTTGTATGGGTGTACATATATATGTATGTGTATATACATACACACACACATATATATAATATATACAAAAAGCTACAGATCTACCTTCAAATCTAGTTAAAGAGCAAGGAGAGCCAAGCAGGAATATTACCAACTCAGGTACTATTAGTTTGATGTTTTGATGCATTTATCTACATATTTCAGGGAGTTTTCATAGTGTAAACATACAGACATCAAGTATACTGTTTGGCTTTACAGAACCAACCATGTATTGAAAAATATATAAAATATTTGAGGAAGAGAAAGATGTCATAAATATAGATGATCAGTCCCAGGTTCTCAGATCAAATACAACTGGTCCTCGCCTCAGGCTGTGATACCTGCGATGATCTGTTGCCCTCTGTCACCGCCTACTGAGTTAGCATTTCTCAGTAAGCTGCAGAGGCCACTAGGCCTACTGATTGAGAGTGTCAAAGAGTGAGGTCTGGATGCCTCTGTGTGTGTGCATCCTTCTAAAGCCCCAAGGTGAAGTGATGATCCCTTTAGAAACCACTGATCCCTAATTCCATCAAGGGTCAGGCCCTTAAGTGAGTAAACCAGATGGGCAAAAGCCACATGAGATAATAAAGCATTCCAGGGCCGGAGGGTTAGCTCAGTGGTTCCGGCGCCTGCCTCGCAAGCGCAAGGACCTGAGTTCGATCCCAGGTTAACCACATACAATGCTGGGCATGGAGACATGCCCACCAATAATCAACACCGCATACCACAATGCCGGACGTGGTGGCTCACGCCTGTAATCCCACCACTTGGGAGGCAGAGACAGGAGGATTGCTAAGTTCGCAGCGGCTTGCCTGAGCAACATAGTGAACTCAGGGCCAGCCTGAACTACAAAGCGAGACCCTGTCTCCAAAAAGCTAAATAAATAAATAAATAAATAAAGCATTCCAATTAAATTTTTTTAAATGCTATAATCTCAGTTTCCTCTGTTCCTCTTGACTATGCTTTGTTTGCATCTGGACTTTGTATTTAGGTGGCTACCATACCTCATTCATCTCTGTCCCTATAGTAGCTGAACCACAGTAGGTTCAAGTGAGATTTGTTAAGACTAATAACAATAGAGTAAAATCCAACTCTCTGACAAGAAATTCCTCTTCATTCATTCATTCAACCAAAATTTATCATACACCTAGTCTATACAGAGCTCTAAAGACTGAGCTGAATAAAACCAATAAGATTCCTGTCCTGTGGAATTTACATATTGGAAGGATGGGGGCAGACAGACATAAGTATTCATAAATAAATAAGCCATTTTAGACATTAATGGGTGTCATTCAGCATGAAAATAGCTATATTTTATCTCAAAGGAGGTTAAGCCACATCAATGTTAGTGAAAGGTATTGGTTTAAAAAAAACTTAAAACCATACTCACATGGCTGGGTGTAGGGAGGATGAGAGGTCAAGAGTTAAATACCGTGAGCTCTGCCACTATACCAATTAAAAGACTCTGAACAAATCATTAAATCAATCTAGAGGAGTGTGATTAAGTGAACTGTAGGCCTGTAGTTCTAAGATCTACTATATTGTAGGAAGGATACATTAGCAAAATTTCATACAGTGTGATGATCATGCCCAATCCACAGTGTCCATGTACTTTGAGGTACAACTCCTCACAGGTTAGCTCATGATATCTACACATTATTATAAACTGAAAACATTTCCCCAGCATTTCATGACTTTACAGTTTACCACAGATATTTGTTGCCACACAGCAATAACCACAGCACCCCTAGACTAGGTTAGGAAGCTGGTACCGCCACAGTCTTGGGCAAGGAAGTCAAATGTTGAATTCAAAGTGATGAACGAAAACAGAAATAAGTCAATTTCCCTCCCTCATTCAATGAACACTATTAAGAGACTGTAATAATGCAGGCACTAGTGGGGAAGGGTAATTTAAAAAAAAAACATAAGTTTTCCCCTTAAGGAGCTTGGTCTGATGTATACAGCCATTAACTGGCTTTCCGAAGCTTCATGAACCCCATGCAAGTACATGCAAAGCTTGAGGTATATAGGTGTATTCACAGGGATAGGGTCCACAGTTTTTATCAGATAATCAAAAAAGTCAATCCAAGGCCACTACACAATACACGTTAAATAAGCTCTCTCTTTCTCACATGAATCCCCATTACCTAAAAAGGGCAACTGAGATTTAGAGAAGTTATGCAGCATGCCCAGACCTAGCCAAGAAATGACACAGCACAGGGTAAGGGGGTAGCTCATGGTAGAACTCTTGTCTAATGTAAACAAGGTCCTGGGTTCCATCCCAGTATTGCAAAAAAAACAAAGTGGTGTTAACACACATTTAAACCCTGATTTGCCAGTCTCTAAAGTCTCTCTTTTACTCCATGCGATGCTCACCTATAAAGGGGGTAAAAAAATCATTTGGAAGAATGAGTAAATAAAGCTACCATGGTCAAGAGCCATAATAATGTACTGTTAGTGACAAGACAAATCCAAGCCTACCATTCTCTAAAGGCTGCAGGAACCAACATCTGTTTTTCAGCTTCTGCCTCTGTCCACTAGAAGATGAAATACAAGGGGCCAACTAAGATATGACTCTAGGGGTCCTTTCCCTTCCAAAATCAAAACACAGGCATCTGCTCAGCCAGCCCAAATCCAAGGTGTCTATCCTAAAACCCTCAGGACAAGAAAAAGGATAACTTTTATTGCACCCCTTGAATTTGGTGAGTATGCCTAGATCTCACTCTCCTAACTTGCCTCTGGGCCTAACTCCTGGCCTTGCCCTCCCCTATTCACACAAGGACTATTTCTGTTTCTGGAGCCCTTTAAATAAAAAGGGAATCTGAAAAGTATGCTCCAAACATGTCAAGGACTGAAATGAAGAAATTTCTACTTACACACTGCAGCATAATGGGAAGGGCATGGCATTTGGAATTAAGAGCTAGTCTAAATCTCTGGACTTAGACTACCATTTAGTAGCTGAGTAACTTCAGTTAAATTTTTACCTTCCTGAACCCTAAATGCTCATTTGTAAAAGAGGTAATAATGTTTCATATTTTAATAATGAAGAAAGATTTAAGGGGACTCACTGTATACAAAGCACTGTATCAAGCTGACTCACAAATGTGAATCAGATAGTAAGTTTCCTTTCTTCATAAGCTTATGTTCTATGCAGAAAAAAAGTAGCCAAATACTGTAAATAATCAATAAAATACAAATCGATTTTTAACAACGCTGATTACACTAAAATAATACTAATCAGTTCTTGGCCATTCATGTATAATACATCAGAAGCTATTATAAGAAACACTAAGTATTTTTTTAATGATGCGGAAGACATATTATCTATTATATACAGGAGAAAACTAAAGCCCAGAAAGGGTAGATAAGCTATCCAAAGTCACAAACAAATAAGTGGCAGGGCCATGGTGAGAGCCCAGATAATCTAATAGCAAATCCTCACTTTATATTTCCTCAAGTGATTTAATGAATATAGAATCAGTGATGCCATGAAGGGAAATTGCAAATCTGTGACTGGTCAAAGAAGCACACTGAGCAGATGCCCCTTTGCATGAGACAAAACACAAGCACCTAAGCCTAGGGAAGGAATATTCCAACCAGGAAGAAGAGTAGTACAAAGGCCGGCTTCCCGAGGGCAGAGAGAAGGCCAGTGAGGGCTGGCAGATGGGTTCTCAAAGATAAAAAGCCAGACCATGTAGAACTTGTCAGCCAGATCAGGAGAAAGACCTTTTTCTGCGTGCGATATCAAGTCACCTAAGGGTCTTAAGCAACACAGTGACGTAATTTGATTTACTTTTTGATGGCATAATCCAGCAGAATAAATTGTAAGTGTGGAGAGGTTTGAAAAGTTGAGGCAGACAGATCCAGTCCAAGGCAAGAAATAAGGATGATGTGGCCTGTGATAGTAGAGATAGAAGTGGAGAAAGATACTCTCTGCCAGAGGACAAAAGATGGTGTATAGTACAACCAACATCACATCCACTGCATGCCAGGCATTTACACATAAGAGTTACCTTCCCTGGCAAATATTAATGAATAAGAGTTTTGAGATAGAGTTATAAATCATATCCAAATTATCAAACCTCTTTGGACCCCCGCCATAACCTCTGCAAAGAAGCCCATCATTTAGAGAGTAAACTGTGGCCCACCAAATTCAAAACACAATGAAGAATTGATCTATTAAAGGAGCTGGACTGTTAAATTAAAACCAATTTCATGTGCCAAGCTGAAACACAAAGGATCAGTCTTCTCGAACAATAAAGACCAGTCAAGAGGAGACTCCAGTTACACAATCCTCTTCACCGTAAGTTACTTGGCCAGAATTTTTTTTTTTTAATAGAAAAGACAAACTCTTGGATAAATGTAATAATTGTTTCAATGATGTTGTCCCAACCACCCAAGAAGTTAAAAAAAGAAACTGGAAAATTGGGATTCTTCTATTAGATGATTAGTTAATTGCTGCCTCCAGACCAGGCTCTACTCACAGCAATGAAGAGATGCTGCTATTTGGAGATCTAACAGCAACTGGTGCAGCAGAAAGGCTGCCAAATATAAATAAAATAAGCAGGCAAATAAATAAAACAAAGGCTTGTCAATGAGGCCAAGTGACTGAAAGAACTGGTTACCCAAAAATAGGTCCCTTTTTTTGAGACAGCTTTCCTTACAAATGTATAGCGGGGTCAGGCACCCCATCAATAACTGATCTTTGAAGCACTTGTCCCTCATTATTTCGTGAACATGAACAAGGAAAACAACAACAAAAACATGACCATATTGATTTAAGTTAAACATTAATTATCACCAAAGGCAAGTGGAAAAAGAAAAGCCTATGTTTCTTAAGCTCAAAAAATCAACCCCCAAGAATTCAGACATTTGGCTAGGGGCAATCCCAAAACAGGAGAGAAATTTTCTCCTTGAGACTACCCAAGATCTAGGGCAAAGAAGGAATCAGCCTTGAAGAAATACCTACTGGAACTCATTCTACTCTGAAATTTTAAGTATTTAAATAGTGCAGAGGTTTGGCAGAGAATGCAGATGATCAATACTGTTGTCATAACAATACTGTTATTCTTCCTTTTTTCACAAGGTTGACACTTCTGTTGATGATTTAACATGATGATAAAAATTCAGGGAGCTTGGCACAAATCAAGGAACAAGCATTAAATTATACTAATAGTATTGGGGGGTTTTTGTTGTTGTTGTTGTTTTTTTTTTTTTGAGACGGGGTCTCGCTTTGTAGTTTGGGCTGACTCTGAGCTCACTATGTAATCCAGGCAAGCCTCAAACTCAGCAATCCTCCTGTCTCTGCCTCCCGAGTGCTGGGATTACAGGCATGAGCCACCACGCCCGGCTTGTTTTTTATTTTTATTTCTAACTGAAAAATAGTAACTGCATATATGTTCATGCGGTGCAAGGTAATGTTTTGATACATGTACATATTGTAAAATAATTATAACAAGCTACTTATCTTAACCTTCTTTTAATAGTTTTGAAATATATATATATTTGTTTTCCATTTTGTTTTGTTTTGTTTGCTTTGTTTTTGGTGTTTGGAATTGACCACTGACCACTGAGCTACACCCCTAGGACCCTCAAATATACATTATAAAGAACAATCACCACACTGTGCAAAAGCTCTCACAAACACAGTGATTCTTGTACTATTTCCTTTTCCTCATTCAACTAAAATGAGGAAAAGGAAAAAGAAAGCTTTATTTTCATTGGTGAAGTATTAAGAAATATTCATTTTTAAACTTCTAACTTTAGCCATCTTTTTACTGTTCTATATGACAAAATAGGAAATATACACAAGCCCTAATAATAAATAAGAAAATAAAATGGTTGTCATCTCACAGCAAAGTGCTTTTATTATTTTAGCTGTGGGCTGTAAGGCCCTCAAAATACCATTTTTATTTAGAAACATGTCTGGCTGATAGTTTTCTACTTAATTGGACTTCGGTATTCAGTAAATATTTTCTCAAAATTAACAAAGTGAACCTTTTATTTTGAGGGGGGAGAAAGATTATATTTATTGCCAACGATAAAATTCAAGTTTTAAAACAAAAATCAAAAATTTGGAAAATTTGTATTTGCCACCTTGAGTTTGCCAGCTCCACAATAAAGACTTCTCTGGGAGACGAATGGCGATATTAATGAGTGTGATTATTGTTTCACATTGTATAACAAGGTACATCAACATTTGGAAGATTTGCATAACTCAATGATCCACTCATTTTCCAAATGACCAAAAACATGATTTTATAAATTCATGCAGAGGTAGGAGATTCACCCATCATGAAAAATAAATCAGATCTTAATATATTAGAGCACATAAAGGTATCAGATAAAGTCCCAGAGTCCACCTTGCAACTAACCCTTAAATAACTATTACATGTCTAAAAAAAAGTTATACCTAGTATATGCAACTCGATACTCTTCAGCCTATAAAAAGAGGAAAGTAGTATCATTTTTTACAACATGGATGAATCTAGGTGATATTATAGTAAGTAAACTAAGCCATGCAAAGAAAGACTAATACTGTGTTTTCGCACTTACATGTGGAATGTAGGGGTTAAACTCACAAAAGTACTAGAAAGTGGCAATTATCAGAAGCTGGGGCTGGGGAGGAGGGACAAAGAAAGAAAATGCTAGTCAAGGGGTACCAAAGCTGAGTTAAAAGGAGTATGTTCTAGCCGGGCGTGGTGGCTCACGCCTGTAATCCCAGCACTCGGGAGGCAGAGACAGGAGGATTGCTGAGTTCGAGGCTTGCCTGGACTACATAGTGAGCTCAGGGCCAGCCTGAACTACAAAGTGAGACCCTGTCTCAAAAAAAAAAAAAGGAGTACGTTCTAGTGATGTATGGCACAGAATGTTGACTATAGTTAATGTATATTTCAAAACTGTTAAAAGAACACATTTAAAATGTTCCAACCACAAAATTATTAGTATGTGTTACTGATATGCTAATTGGTACCTTTTAATTACCCCACAATGTATACAATGTATACATATACCATAACACCATACTATACCCCATAAGAATATAAAGTATTTATTTGAAAATATAAAATAATTTTTTAAAACATGTCAGTATACTAATGCTAATACTGTATCAAAGAAGAATATTCACATTAATTGCTACAGAATCAACTAAAATACTCCCCTTTTCAACTAGTGTCTGTGTAAGACTTGATCATATACTTCACCCAAAACAACATATTACAATGCCTAAATGCAAAACTAGGCATGAGAATCAGCTTCTATTAAGTAAGACATTAAAGAAATCTGGAAAAGGAAAAACAATGCTAATTTTTTTGGTACTGGAAAATATTTCTCACCAAAAAAAAGCTACCATATAATGGACTTTTTGCTATTCTTAACAGGTTTTAATTCCTTTGTATTAATTCCTAATGCACCAGTTATCAGTAGTCATAACCTCATTTGAAGTAAAAGGTCTTGAAACCCTCAGACCTCACTTAAGTATAAAAGGATCCCAAAGCCCATATTTGAGAACCTCTGGCCCAAAGCAAATATAGAACAGCTACCTTCTCACACAACTCCTGTAAAAACAAAAGCCAGAGAGAGGACAACTGACTTCCTATGGACTTTATTGTGTAATTTGCTTAAAATCCATGGGCCTTGTAATTTGCATGTCTGATTTACTTACAGTCCTTTCTTCCTCCTTCTCTCTGGCAAGAAACCACAGACAAATTCCACTGCTATTTCGCAAGCCCCACTTCAGCAAACTGCAATCCCGTGGTATAGACATGGGCTCATCCAGGCTGGCAAACAGGGATAAGGAGCTCAACTCCAGGGTTTTCTTCCCTGGGTCCTTTTCAAATACTAAATCCACAAAACACAGCATTAGTTTGCTCAAAGCAAATAGTTAATTTGTCCTTTCACTTGAAATCAAAAGGACAAAATCACACAGCTAAAGTACTGCTTCAGCCCCCACCCAAACCCTCCGCAAACCCTTTTTCCTTAGCATGTGGATGTCTAAGCCATGAAGAATCAAAAAATCAATCAATTCATAACAAATATTTATAGTGCCTAGGTGAAAAAAGAGTATATATATATATAGTCCTAAAAAGAAAACTAACAATGTAGGTAATAAAATGCCTTTGTAAAGAGTGCAATAAAAAGTATGAACAAAGGAGAAAAGATCTATGTGCCAAAGTGATCAAGGATATGAATAAACAAGAAGAAGAAAGAAGAAAATTAAAAGCAAATTGAGGCTGCAAAGGTAAAAAGTTAGTAATCAAAGTTAGTGATCAAACGTCAGTGATTACACCTTTTGGCTAAAATTCAGTTTCAGCAAGGAGGAAAATGGGAGATAAGGACAGAGTGATAGATTGTGCTGTGATTATGGAAGGTCCTAAAAGTCAGGCTAAGTAGTCTGGATGGTATCCTGAATGTAATAAGGAGCTACAAAATGCATTTGAGAAGGACAAGAACACAATGAGAGGGTGGCTTTTAAGTTTGTTGTCCTGTTTTTTAAACACTAAACTATTTATAATATGACTGAGTTAAAAGAAACCAAGACTAAAGGCCAGGGGGCCAGATAAGAAAACTACTGAAAACACTGAGGCAGGTATGAGCTAGGCCTGGGCAAGGAGATGGCAAAGTTACAGGATGATAAACAGACCTGAAATCTCATACGGTGCCAAGTCAAGGAGCAAGAGCCATGAGGCCACGCACAAAAACAAGAAAATTGATGTTGATTCATATCACATCTACAGAAAGCCTACGAAGCTAATAACTGTATGGACAGTAAATAAAAATATGTGACATACTGACTTTGGAGGCCAAGATGTGGGTTGTTTTTTGTTTTTGCAATACTGGAGAAGGAACCCAGGGTCTTGATACTGAGCTATATTCTTAGCCCTTTTCATTTGAGATAGGGTCTCACTAAGGCACTAGATGGCCCAGACTAGGCTTAAACTTGCAATCTTCCTGCCTCAGCCTCCCAACGTACTGAGATTATAAACCTGTACCACCACACGTGGCTTAAAGATGTTTTACACATGCTGTAACGGACTAGTACTCAGCACTCTTCAAGATTTCCTATTACTGAGCATTCCTAAGCTGCACAGAATGGAAAGATATGAGGTTCATTTCCCAGACCCCTTTGCAGCAAGGGTTCTGGATAAAGATTAGGCTTCACTGATTAAAGCATTCTGTGCGAGACTTAGAAAGCAAGAAATCAAATGGAGGCCATCATCTTGTTGTTTTGATTTTTTTTTTCTGCAGACAACACAGTCATGGGAAACTCTAGGTTTTCTACAACATTCCAGGACCTGGCTGTTAACTTTGTAGTTATCAAATACCAGCTGTCATGGTGGTACGGTCCTGATCTCCGGTTGCAGCCACAGTTGTATGTTCTTATAAATCAACAGCTCTCACAATGGCTTCCTGATTCCTATCCTGCCTTTGAGTGACAGCTGTGCAGCTCACCTAGCAAGCCAATCTGGAATGCCATTTTAGAAGCCCACCTTTAGAGGTTCAGCCTCTGGTCGTCCTGCAGGCTTTACAGGAATCCATTTCCCTCGCTTATACAGTTCTGTTTCCTGTGGCTAAATTCAGACATACACAGTGGGGTTTAAGTAGAGACAGAACATGCCAAGTAAAAACATTTGATACATATTTAAAAGAAAGGAACCAGAACTTGGAAACAAAGACAGGCCACAGCCAAGAGGTACCACCTGCACACATACAGAAGTCTGAGAACTCAGACTATCCTAATCCATTCTCTAAAATCTCTACAATTCCTCTTGGCATAGAAAAAACATCCTCTTATCCATCTTAAGTGATGCTAACAAGATCTTACATTTATCTAGAACTGTGAGTATAAACATAAGCAAAGGTATTTCAAAGGAATCTCATTTTATTTTTAGGGCGTAGGAGACCAAATAGGTGAGTTTTTAATACTTGATCTTAGCCAAAAGGCCGAGAAGCAATAGGTGAGTATTTATAATCTTCGTTTCAAGACCTAAGAGAATCATAGCTTTGGAGAAGGTCAACAGTTTGCCTGAGGTCACAGAGGAGAAGTTAGTTGTCCAACTAAAGCATTTCCTGCTTTGAACTTATTTGTTTGGTCATATGTCAGTTAATTCTGACAGTATCCTAAAGCAAATGTTAAAATTGTTGGCATAGAAATATTAGGAGCCTAAGAGGACTTGTAAAACCACAAAGAATTAAATGGGACCTAACTTACAACCGTGGAAAAAAAAATTAAAACTCACTGGGCATTTTCCGATCCCGTTGTACCTAAGATGTGGTGCATGCAACTGGCCCACTGTTTGTATCACACACTCTCAAACACACAGTTCTAAGCAGTGAGTGTCATTCAGCCATTCAGCTAGCTATTCTTTTATTTTTCTACCATTCTATGAGTTAGAAAATTAACAGTGTGATGTTTACAAACCTTCACGAGGCTCTTACCTAAAAGCTCAAAAATGTTTATATTACATACAGCTCCAATTTGAAGACGCTCAGAAGCAAGTTAATATAAACCTGTTGTGAACAAATGTTCAGAAAGTAGCTCTGTCAGACAGAGGTTAAGCTGCGACCTTCCCAGTTTTTTCCATAGAATGTACAATCCATCACGTACGAAAACACAGCAGAGATGTGAGGTGTTGGTAAGTACCCCTGTTAGTGAGAAATTCTGCTAATTATTACACCAAATAAGCATAGTCAACAGGCCATGGCCACAAGAGGGGCATGTTTCAGGACATTAAATAGCTGCAGAGAGGAGAGAGGAATATATTACACTCTGCCCTTTACCAATAAAACAATTTCCCTGACACCTAGAAATCCAGTCAGCTGGAGCCAGACGGGAGCGTTGTGCGGTTGGCTGTGGGAAGAACGGTGCTTTAGTGCCACCTAGTGGTGTGCGCGTTGTAAAGTACGGCGCTCCGGGTAACTTGAAGATGGATCTTCAACCTAAAACTCTGAGGTAGGAAGAGAAATGGGGTACAAGAAATCACATTTGGAGGGGCTGAGGATGCAGCTTGGGGGCAGAGTGCGAGCTAAGCATAAGGTCCTGGGTTTGGCCCTTAGCAACAACCAAAACTGAAATCACATTTTGGGAGCTCTTCAAACTAAATACTTACATTTCAAAGTATACACGACATCTTTTCTTTCCTCTTTTCTGCCTCTCAGCCTTCCTATGTAAGTATGTCCCAACACAAACTCCAAAATCAAATCAAAAGCCCAAAGTAAGTCAGACATTTTCAAGAAATATGTTTTATTTTCCCAAGAATCTTCTTCATGTTCAAAATTAGGGAGAAAAAGGCAGCACAGGGGTGCCGAGGTTAAGACTGAACAGAACCAGTCTTTGAAGCTGCAAGGCAAATATGAAAAACAGAAAACTCTACATAATACAAATGCAAATGATATTAAAGGTAAGAAAATTCCTCGATCTAAACAGCAAAAAATAAATCTGACAATAAAAAATTATATAACATAGGAGAATTACTTTTCCCACAGAGGGCGTTTCCAAGTTAGTTTCTAAGGTAGCACTGGACATATACACTGAACGCTCTGAGAAAATATAGCGTACCTTCAGAGCAGCACCCATGCCAGGAAAATCATGTCTTTTATGCTAATGATCTGATGAAGAGAGATCTGGTCTGCATTACTAGCAACAAGCAAAGCAAAGTCACCACCTAGTGTAACTTACACTGCAATGGAGGAAGACAGTCAAAAGGTGGTGTATCCGATGTTGGTAAGTGACACTGAGGAAAGTAAATCAGGGAAGTGGGGACAAGAACACTAGCAGTCATGCAGATGGGAAATGCTATTTTCAGGGTACTCAGAGAAAGTCTCTGAGAGATAATTTTTAAACTGAGACCAAAAGACACTAGAGAAGCAGCCACGCAGCCATGCCAAGGGAGAAAGTTCAAATAGGAGAGAATGGCAGGAGATAACAGGAGATAAAACAGGAGATAAAAAGGAAATTCGGCAGAAGTACCTGTCCTGTTTGAGGAACACAATGGAAGCCAGTGGATTAGAAAGGAAAAAATAGAATGGGAGAACAGGCCAGAGATGATGTGAAGAATTCATCAGAAAGAAGGATAGAGTTGTGTGACTTTTTAAAACGTACCTACCAAGATTTACCCTTCTAAAGTGTACAAGTCAGAAAATCTATTCACTAAATAAATAGATCACAGACATATAAATATCGTATATTTTCTCTAATATGAGAAACTAAAGTTATAAATGTGTTCTAAAATGCATGATTGAGGTTGTGAAATAGTAAATATTTAAAGGGTAATGGGGTTCATGGGTAAATAATGAAGAAAGAAAAAAATTGATGGTAAAAAAGGAAACAATGGTTGTATATATAGGGGCAGGGAGAGGTAAGGTGGGGAGGGGAGGGGTAAAAGTGAGAATTAAGTGGTGTCATATATTGGTACAAATTGTCAACGTGGAGTATAATTGTGATGTGTATATATAATGTACCAACAAAAAAAATTTTTTTAAAAGAAAATACATTCACTGGATCACCAAATCATCACCATTTATTTCTAGACATGTCCATGACTAGAAAAAGAAACTTCACCTATTACAGTCGCTCACTTTCTTCTCTGCTCAGCTCCTGGCAACCACTATTCTATTTCCTGCCTCTACGGGTCTCAGCCCGGCATGCATATGGGACCACAGAATAGACAGTATTTTGTCACTGGCTTCATTTATTTACCATACAGTTGCAGCATTATTGCCAAATAATACTCCATTGTATGGATATACCACATTTTTATTATCTAGTCATCACTTAACGAACACTGATCTTCCCCACTTTTTGGCTTTTATGAATCAGGATCCTGTGTACAGTAGTGGGCATGCTTTATATGAACATATGTTTTCATTTCTCTTGGATAACTAGGAGTGGAACTGCTGGGTTGTGTGGTAAATCTGTTTAACATTTAGAAGAAACATTTGGAACAGAGGAGAGACATGATTGGAGTTGGTTCTTTTTAAGACTTACTTTGGTTGTTTTGGAGAGAAAGGCAAGAAAAAGAGCCTAGACATGAAGAAATTGCACTGATCCAAGAGAAAGAAGCTAGTAGCCCCAAGAAGGGTACCAGAATGTACTTGGAACACAGGCAACAGAATTTGCTGATGGATGAGATATGGAACAGGAAAGAGACAAGGATGTCTGGGATTTTGGTCCTGAGCATAGACTATAGTTGCTATATACTGAGGCAAAGATGACAAGAGAAGGAGCAATCAATATTCATGTCTTCTCCACTCGTTTCTGTCTCTTGAGGTTCCTCATATGCCACTTTGAGAGACCCCTGCAAGGTTGATCATTATAAGCAACTGCCCTATTTCTTATTGGCCTAACTCTTTCAAAAAAGTCTCTCCGCGGGGCTCAGTGGTGCACACCTGTAAATCCAGCACCTTGGGAAGCTGAGGCAAGAGGATCACAAGTCCAACCCAGGCTAGGCAACTCAGCAAAACTCTTTCTCAAAATATAAAAATAATTTTAAAAGGCTGGGGACATAGTTCAGTGTGAAGGCCCTACGTTCGATATTCAGTAGCACAGGAAAAAAAAAAAAAAGTAGCTCATAGCCCCCCCTTGCGTCAAATTCCCAGCAATCCTGGACAGTTTACTTTTGTCATCAACCAACCAAATTCCAGTCGGCAGGACTATTGCGAAAACTACAAATGAACAAAAAAATAAAAGAATGAAAAACTTCTGTAATTTTGTGACCCCTTACAAAATCCAGCATAAGACATGATTTTTATCTCCCAAATACTGACTCAGGAGCGCTTCGTTTTTGAAGAACAAGAAAATTTAGGAAAAGAAAACCAGGGTCCAGGAAGCCAGGAAAACTCGGAAGGAAGACAGAGTCTAGCCCTGAAACGTGATCATTGAAAAGTCAGAACATTTTTTGTCTCTGGCACTGGCACCTGTGTTATTCAGTGCAATATAATTCATGTTCTTGGATTTCACGGTGACAAATATTTTATTAGTAACTTAAAAAGAAAAAGAGGAGGCTAAGTGGGGAAATATCTGAGCTTAAAGTACAAGAAGTGTTTAGTTACCTTTATCGCACATCTTTTCAAAGCAATCAGAATATGTTTGCATACACCAAGAATCAACAGCAGGAATGTTTTAAGACCTTTGGAGGTAAGCCACAATCCTGAGAGGCCCACTCACCATCAAAACAAACATATGTGCCCGCGTTTCACATTGAAGTTTCTCTACCATTTAAATTGAGCCCGAAACTTTTATAATTGTACTTTAGGTTTTACTTGGCCTTTTAGTGATGGGCTATTGCTTCTCAGTAACTACTGGGCAAACATGACAATTGTTAGAAACTAGAAAATCCAATTTACAAGTTATTTTCAAATGACCAGGTGTGGCCATAAAGTCAGCACTCAGAAAGCTGAGACAGGAGGATTGCTGAGAGGTAGTTTGGGCTACAAAGTAAGTTCAAGGTTGGCCTGAACTACACCGGGAGACCCTATCTCAAAAACAGAAAAAATAATAAAAATTATTCTCAAATTAAAAATATTAGGAACTTTCTTTTCTTTTTTCAGTCTCCCTATGTAGCCCAGGATGACCTTGAACTCACTACTATGTAGCCTGGCCTAGCCTTGACCTCACTGTGATCCTCCTGCCTCAGCCTCTCAAGTGCAGGAATTACAAAGGTGTGCCACCACACTCAGCATAATGTAAAAATATTTTTCATTTATAAAATGTGACATCTCACATAGCTTATATAAAGCTCCATTTGATAAACATTTAATAAAACAATAATTCATTTTCAATTCTGTAATTTTGTTTGGAATTAATGCATTTCTTCAGATTGCACACAATCTTACAGATAACTCATCTTCTCAAGACCAGTAGGTTCTGTTTTCCTCCCCTGCTGAGGTCTAGCCAATAAAATATGAAGTAAATTGATGAGTGCCACTTCCGGGTCTGGCCCATTAAAAACTCCTAAACATACTGCTACATGTTCCTTTTCCTTTCTACTGGCTAGAATGCAGATAACCCATGATGACCTTTGGAACCATGCACTGAAGATGGGAGAGCCTCCTTAATATGTATCCCTAAATGAATGCATGATGGGAAATGTCCCACCATCAGAATCATTCTTGTTACAAAGCAAGAAAACATTTTTGTTATATTCAAGCCATTACAGTGTAACATTTTAACATGACTTTTTTGTGACAAGAAGCTACCCTACCTAATACAAACCTATAGAGCTAGATCCAGTTCCTTTAGTGACTCACAGATAAGTTATGTGGGTTAATAATCCACACCTGCATCTTTTTTATTTGTGCAATTACTAATTACTAATAAAAATAACAGCTAACACTTGTATAGCAGTTACCATGTACTAGGTACTGCTCTAAATGCTTTCCGTAAATTAACTCATTTAATCTTCAAAATAACCCTCAGTGGTAGTTACTATAATTATCCCCATTTGACAGATAATGAAACTGAGATACAGAAAAATTACATGCCCTGTCTCTGGTTGCACAAGTACTTAAGTGGCAGAGCCAGTATTCAAGCTCAATGCCTTCTGCTCCAGCATCCACACATTTAATGAGTATCCTATAAATGTGCAGAAGCAAGCGAAAACCTCTACTCCAAAGTAACTTTATTTTCTTCTCTCTCTCTCACCCATAAAAAAGGCAATATAAATAGACATAACAAAATATGCAATACACTGCCACATGTTCATCACGTACATGTTCATTATTAACCTAAAAGAGAACTTTGGGTAACTCAGGGAAGTTTTGGTTTGCTCTGAATCCTGACTTCAAAAAGGCATCCACTGCATATGTGGGGAGAAGGGCACTCATTATCATCAAAATGCAAATGTCTGAGAGCAGCTAATAAGTAAATCTGTATTTTTCCAAAGAAGCAAGGATTAACTTCATTGTGGGTTAAATTAGCTGAACACCAGAAAAGGACATCCAAAACAAACAGTCAAGGATCGGTGGTAGCCAGGGGTGATGTGACCAAACGCACCCTTGAGAAGGAATTCCAAGTGTGGTTGTGAACATTTCCCTGATTCAAAGTAAACAAAGAAACAAGGCAAGTTTTGACATGGACAAGACATTTGAGATCATATAAAAGCAGCGGCCTCACCAGCAGGCTACAAGTCTAGATTAAGTACATATTTCAGATGACTCATAAACCACCCCCAAAATGACTCTGTGCTATGAGCCAGAGGCCGTTTCTCCACTTACACACCGCGGTTCCTCGTGCCCCCAAGTCCTGCTACACACACAGAGCTGCCCTTTTGGGCACCAGTGGGAAAAATGAAAAGCAGTACTGGATTCTCTTCGCATCATCGTCTGCTGAGAAAAGAACAACTTTTTACCTCCTTCTTTTAAAAGGAGCCACAAGCTCAGCCCCAGCACTCTCTCCCTAAAGATAGGACTGACCAGCGGCAATGACCCTGAGTCAAATACATGTAGCACTTCATGCCAGGCACTGGAATAGGAATGTTAACATGTACTAGGAACGTGTGCTTTCACTGCAAGATTTAAAACTGGAGTTCTGTCTGGCTGCCACCATAGAAGACAGGCAGATGTGAAAACAGTCCAATTCACGTGGGTCCCTTTGAGAGTAACCATGTAAAGGGTCAAAGGATGTCAGGTACCTAGATCATTTAGAAAATATATGAAATAAGAGATGATACTGTGAGTACAGAAGGAAATCCTAATGCTGGAGACATCAGTCATTCACTACCTAAACACACTGTGTGCCCAGACCTGAGCTAGGGGTTGTAGATGACATAAAAAGGAGGACACCGCTAACATCACATTGTAGTGGCTAATAACAGCTAACATTAGTTGAGCATTTGTTGCATGTCAAGCATAATACTAAGTACTTTGGCCTATAGTAGTAGCTCACTTAATTATCACAGCAACCGTGTGAATAATCCAGTCAGAATTACTAGACACGGGAGAAATATAAATAAATTTATTAGAGTAGAAAGCCAAAACTTTTCCTAGGACACAGTTGTTTTTAGCTGATTTCTAGAAACTCTACACTCGGAATAGTGAACAATTTACCCCTTGTTATAAAATTGTTTGATATACCCACAGCACGTGATCTGTAAGTGTCACGAAGCCTGACTGATAATGCTGAATGCATCATATCATGATAACGTGGAAATTACTCCCCTTGATGTAACATTACAATTGAGGAGTCTCATGGGCTTAATAATGAAATCTTTCAATGATATCTTCTTCTGTTTTAAAAAAAAATTCATAAAGTAAGCCTTACTCCAAAATGGCCTTAGAAAGAGAGGAGTGAGGGTGGGAAGAGAAGAAGGAGGGAAAGGAGGGAGGGAGGACAGGGCAGGGAAGGGCCAGAGGGAGAAGAACCGGACAGAGAGATCACGTTATAGCATTTTAAGAGGAATTTTTACAGCAGAAGATTCACTATGAAATCTACAGCTACTGATAAGAAAATACCTTTCAATAGTGTCAAAATTAGTCTTTATGTTTACTAAAAAACCAGAGTTAGGTTCCCATCTTTAAGGTCAGATTAAGGTAACAGGCTAGATTGAGCCATCCATCAGCTGAAATAAATGATCTGGACAGTCCCTAGACTAAACGGGGCCAAGAATTCCTAAGAAAAATACCACTTCTAACAGTGGAGGTCAGCACAGAGGCCTGGCCCAGTGGGGAGATGCCCTGTAGCTGCAAGTCTAGAAGGCTACCCTGCAAATTCTCATCAGACGCTTAATCAATATCATGCCTTAGGACCTAAACTGCTACTATGAAATCAATATTACCTTTATTTTAAGTAGCAGAAGGAACAATGAGATTATCTTGTTCCTTACAAGTCTGTCATGGAAAATCTGGCTCATGGTATATGTCATCTTTTGCTTTTGCCTGGAAGGAACACGCTTGTTAAGCTTGGAGACAGTCAGGCAATACAGCCCAAGAAAGGAAAAGGTGAAGGAATAAAGTCGGCTCGGGAAAGCTAAGGCCCAAAAGTTCACGAACAATGATTTGTGAGAACAGGGGTTCTGAGGCTTTCCTGATGGCTATATGCTGAGTCCACACCAGTGACCCTCAAATTCTTCCTTCCCACCAGCCTCTTGCACAGCCCTGGGGTCACGTGAGCATCTGATTTCACGCCAGACCTGCTCCTCCCTCAGTCTTCTGATCTCAGTCAATGGCCATGGCCTAAATGTTTGAACTAAAAACCTGACAGTTACCCTTTGGTCGTCTTTTCTTTCAAACCACCTTATTTAGTCTCAAAGGAAAGCCTAGCAGTTCCACCCGCGAAGCATACCTGAATCTCACACTCGCAGCGCACGTCCATGCCCATCACCTGGGTCAAGCCATCGGCACTCCTCTCTCCTGATGTGTCTCCCTAATTCTACTCCCTTTCCAATATTCCACTCACAGCAGCTAGAGCAAATTACGAAGTGCAGATCAAACCACCGGCCACACATACTTCCCACCACAAAGCCCTCGAATGGTTTCCCAGCGGAGGTAGAATAAAACCTAAGCCTCCATCCCAGCCTAAGGGCCCTACTGTGATTCTGCCTCATTTCCTTTCGTCTCTTTCTCCTTACTCTGGCCGCTGGCTGGCTCTTTTCTTCCTATATGCAAAGATAACCAGCACCTTAAAGCTGTCCCTGTATTGTCCCTGTGGCTGGAATGAAAGTCCTTGTCATCCTTTGAATTTCACATCAAAAGCCACTTAAGACCAATCTAATGGACTCCTGTCTCTTCAATCATGAACATGCCATGTGCTCACGACTATGACACACAGACTTATTTATTGCCTTTATATTGTTTACTCTTGACCAGCCTGGCTTCCCCCGTAGGATGTTGACCATCTGGAGAAGAAGGGGCTCGGGTCTGTGTGTCACCATGGAAGCCTCAGAGGACAGTGCAGCATGGGCACATACAGCCCTCACTTAAAATCTGCAAAACAAATAATGAGTAGTGCCTGGAAATTTGGTGTTGCTACCAGTATTGTAAAAGTACTAGCAAAGTATTATATCAGAGATAGAACTTGACAACAGGTAAAGGTTTAATTTGCCCTACATCAAATTAAACTTCTCTTACACTTTATATTTAAAGGAGAGAGAGATGTTTGACAAGGGGACAAGAAGAGACAGATGCTCAACCATTCAGATGTTCTTAACTCCAATTCTGAGAAGCAAATCCTAAGTGAAAGTTCAGGTGGTATCTCAGACCATCCATAGTGCATCTGCCCAGGACTCGGTAAATTCAGCCACCCTCTCTACCCGTCTACTCACACCCTCCTGTCCTCCAACGCCACACTCACCTCACCTTCTCACCTGACTGTCCACAGGCTTCTAGTGTCCTTCTTCCAGTTCCCTGACTTATTCTCTCCACCAGCCCAGAGCTTCTAAATGTCCTTCTAGATAAAGCCTTTTGACTAAAAAAAGAAAAGTGGAAAAGAACTAATATTTACTGAGTGCGTCCCCCATTCAGGGGGTTGTGCTGAATGCTTAGAAATTTTAGTAAATCAGAGAAATAAATTATCATTAGCCCTATTTTTAGAGAAGAAAACCGAGTACTAGGTCTATGACTTGCCAACTAAAAGGCACCAGTAGGATTGAAATCCACAGCATTCAAACTCTGAAAGCCCAATTTCTTCTAGGATATCACTTTAGCAAAAAAAATAGTAAAATACACAAATGCTTCAGTAGGTGAGCATACAACTATAAGCACTCCACAGGTGAAGGCAGGACTGCCACAAGTTCAAGGCCAGCCTGGCCTATATGTGAGTTCAAAGCCAGCCTGAATTACATAGGAAAAACCTATCTAAAAAAATATTATCTTGGCTGGAGATTTAGCTCACTGGTTCCGGCGCCTGCCTAGCAAGCGCAAGGTCCCTGGTTTGATCCCCAGTAACCATGTACAACAATACCCATACAACAATACTGGTCTTGGGCCTGCTGACTCACATCCACTAGCAATCAGTACCACATACCACAGTGCTGGGCATGGTGGCTCACACCTGTAATCCCAGCACTCAGGAGGCAGAGACAGGAGAATTGCTGAGTTTGAGGTTTGCCTGGGCTACATAGTGAGCTCAGAGCCAGCCTGAACTACAAAGCAAGATCCTGTCTCAAAAAAACAAAAAAAAAATTATCTTGGGTTTGTTGTTCCAACTTGATATTCCCTTTCACAAACAGATCTATATCACATCCTACTGCTAGTGCCTTCTTAAACTAGAAACTTCTTTGAATGACGTGAGTTCCTGCATTACAAACAGCAAGTCCTTTAAAAGTTCCTTTACTTTTGCAATTTACTAACAAATCATCATAATTACAAAAAACAAGTTTACTGAAGTTTCTCTTCCAGTTTTACTACCTTGAAAAGTGACAGAAATGTGCCAACTCAAGGCAACATAATCATAGGAACAAATGACCTAGTTTAGCATAGTTTATATCAATCTTCCAGGATGCTCATGACAAAACCAAACCTCCCAGAGCCAAATGATCCCCCTGAAAGGCCTACGGTCAATCTCTATTTTCTTGTTAATACAAGATTCAATTCTTTCTTCCACAGCTACAAAGCAGAAACTCAGAAACACTACTTTAAAATACCTCCCAAATATATTTATGGATTTTTTTAGTTAAATCATGAATTAAACTTAATAAAGGAAATTATTTCTTGTCAAACTTTATTCAACAACAGAACGTATTTTTTAATAATGTGTAACATCACGAAATCATAAAAGATTCATCACTGTAAGAAAAATGACACACAAAATACTGGGCAGAGAGGCAAAATGAAATGGTCTGGCCTGCTTGTTTTATTCTTGGAAGAGAGTAAAAATTATCTAAATCTATGAGCTTGGATAAATACCTTCCAAACCTTTCTTAAGTATTCCAGGCACCAATTCTGTTATGTTAATTTTCTCTGGGGATCATTACTATAGAAAGACATCATAAGCCAGTTTAAAATAGCAGCACATGTGAAAACAAGTAAATTACATATTCTGTTTGAAAGTATGGTCATATTAGGTTATTCATTTCTTTGCTTTTCAACTTTATTTTTACAGATAATAAAATGATGGCTTTTAAATCATATTGATTAAATTAAAACTTTAAACCTAGTGGCAAGAAACCATTTCTAATACTTTGGTCTCTTTGTAAGGACTGATTTAAACTTGACTCGGGTAAGGTTCTATGTACAAAAGGAGCCTTGCTTTTATGATAAGGTGCCACAAACAATAAAATATCACCAAATCAATATTTCTCATTCCTTTCTTTATTTTCCTTTTCCTTTCTTCTTTTCTTTCTCATTTTTTTTTCTTTCTTTCTGTTTTACTTTTAAGATCCTACAGTGGTGAGTTTTACAGTGTCAGGTCCAACCCAAAACGATAAAAACCCACACACTCCCCACCCTAGCGTGCTCTAGGGGTGTAAATATTTCATGGTATTACCATCATTCACTCGGTGCTTATATTGTCTGATCAAGCCTCTATTTCTGTCTGTTAGATACTCTGGAGGATAACGTTTTTTCATGTCTGCTGCTCAGTCACATAAAGCCCTTGCTTCTCAAAGGTTCTTCAAAGTTCAATAATTTATTAAACACTGTGCTGGGGTTGGTAAGCACTCACAGAAATGCATATCTACAGAATATGGGAAACTATTAAAGAGTTTCTTTAATAAAAAGGGCGACTTTAGAAAAAATGATAGCATTATTACTTACAAAAGAGAGGCGTACTCTGAACAATTGAAGCTATGCTGTGCTAAAAGCCAAGAGCTTAAAATACACAGGAGTGCCTGTTTACAGATAAGTCATTAAGCAAGCCTGCTGTGAAATAATAGGCCATGGGAGGAAATCTAAAATTGTAACTCAAGTCTCTGATTTCCTCTCTCGGGATAATGATTATTCAGGGCTCCACTTCTCTTTTCTAAATACACCAGAAAATGTACAATGTCAATAAAATACTTCCGAATTTGAAGACCAGTGACGTTTTAAACATCAATGTTACCCCCAAAGTCTACTAGTTGTACTTATTCCTTCCTGATTTCTAAGGAATATACTGACAGTGACCCAGAATCACTCCTCACACATACTAAAAACAAACAACAAAAGTTCAAGTTGTATAGTATGATCAGCAAGTAGTCAATTAATTCATCAGAAACCACAGGAGATATACGAGCAAACGAAGACTCCACCTTCACAGAATCTACATGATCTAGCTGGGTAGCAAAGCAACCATCAAGTGCTTATAGAGTTAAGCCCAAACTAGCATAAAACTCATTGCTGGGCCGGAGATTTGGCTCAGTGGTTCCGGCGCCTGCCTCACAAGCGCAAGGTCCTGAGTTCGATCCTGGTAACCACATACAATGCTGGATGTGGTGACTCACACCCACCTACAATCAACCAGCAAGCAGCACCACATACCACAGTGCCAGGCATGGTGGCTCGCGCCTGTCATCCCAGCACTCAGGAGGCAGACGCAGGAGGATTGCTGAGTTCGAGGCTTGCTTGGGCTACATAGTGAGCTCAGGGCCAGCCTGAACTACAAAGCGAGACCCTGTCTCAAAAAAAAAAAAACTCATTGCTAAACTGAGCCAGAGTCTTCAAGGGTCACAGTATTTCATACATGGTAGCAACAAACTAATTTGGGCAGCAGGAGGCAAGGAAGACTTTAAGACATTAGAAATAAAATTTCTACATATTGAGCTGTTTTCTTAATTTGGTATTCTTTAAAAAAAAAACTCTGAAAAGAAAGTGATATCCAAATTCATGACTAACACAAATTAGCTTCCTTTAAACATGGATTCCAAACGTGCACTTGACTCTTCCCTAAAACATAACTGAAATGCCTGTCGAGAAGCTAAAACAACAAAATCTAAAGCAAAAGGAATGGGACAGAAGACGACAGCAACTGAGAAACACTTTTCCATATTTAAGACGCACAGGGAAGAGTAACTAATATTAATAGGACAGAGAACGCTGACGCCTGGCTGGTAGGACAAGGAGTCAGACGAAAAACGGGGAAGACCAATAAGAAGTGAGCTTGTTTATGTCACCATCTTCACAGAGGCTCGGAAATCACTCCCTTATTTTCAATTACTCTGTCTCTTCCTTGCCACTACTTTCGGGCAAAGTGTCATCTACTTTATTTTCTAACGTTTTTATTTAAATTTTTATGTTGCTATAATATGACTACTTTCCAAAAGTCTTGCTCTCTAAATGTTCCCATTTTTAACATGTTACAATGGAAAATTTCAGACAACATGAAAAAGCTGAGAGAAACTGTGTAACTCCTAGGTACACATTAAACAGCTTTAATAATCATCAACATTTTGCCAACCTTATTTCAACTATTGTTCCTCACTCTACCATTATTTCAAAGCAACCCACTGACATCATAATGTTTCAATTGTAATTCTTAAGCATATTATGTCTACTACATAGTTTTTTTCAGAAAATACACAATAACCACTATGTATTATCACAACTAAAAAAGTTCACACTGTTTCTTCCACACCATATCTTCTTTTGTCTCCCTGAGATTATCATCATTTCAAGGCCCAAAATTGTTTTCTGTTCCCCATGCTGTCCTACTTCGCTGGGTCCCTTTGTGTCCTTGCTTTGTATTCTGTCATTTCTGTCTGGGCTATTACTCTTCAGTGCCTCATGGGCACTGATCGTCAATTCCTAATTTCAAGTGAAGTAATACAAAATCTATAGACAGCTTGAATGTGCAGTAGTTTAGTTTGTCAAGTGGTGGGCCTCACCTGCTCTTTCAATATTACCGAACATCAACCTCTATATTTCTCATCAGACTGGTCAACTGGACTTGGAGAGGAACCCAATGCACCTTTCTCTCAATACAGGGGTCACATCACCTCTCCAAGGATATAGTTTGCAAAGGAAAAGAGTCTCCCTTTCTTCCAGATTATAAATATGATGTATTTGAAGCACATGGGTTTTAAATTTCAATTAGTAGACAGCTCCTTAAAATGAGGTGCTTTCAAAATTAAAATCACAATTTTCAGCTTCTTTCGAAAAATCAGAGCATCTAAAAACATGGGGTCTACAACCTGAGTCCCTTTAGGTAGCAAACATACTCCTTAATTCACCACTGGCATCACCAGTCCCTGTGGTAGAAATAAGCACAGACGAAGCATCAGCTTTCAGTCAACTTCCACATATGTGATAGGCAGGAAAAGGTTAAGGCTTCTATTGTACAGTAAGACGTGACTACATAAATGGGAAAAAATTTGTAAAATATGCCTTAGCTATTTTTTGTTATCTGGGAAAACAGCTGAATAATCCAATGAAACAGTCACATGAGGCAACGCATATTCCCAATGTGCTTTGACACAGATGAGTAAAACTTCATATATTTCATACTCCAGAAATAAATAGGATTTCAGTATCTAAGCAACCCTACAACCAACTCTACTCAAGGAGTCATATGCTGGATTTTAGATGTACAAGATAGAAAGAAGAAGAAAAAAAGGAAATAGAAAGGAATTGAGACTTGTCATTTGCATTTCCATAAAGAAAGGAAATTCTCAGACATCCTTTCTCCTCACTAAAGGGCACTGAAATTATAATGCTTTATAGGGTTAAAGACGGATCAGATGCTGAATTTATAGGCTTAAAAGAGCCCCAAAAGCCCTCTTTTTAAATAATTATACTTACATAGTATGTACTATTTTAGCTATACACTTACTACATTAATACCTATTTTCATGTATCTGTACATCATACACATGCACAAACACACAGACATACACATATATGTACTTAATATTACATGAATAAACTTAGAAAACCCAATAAGAAAATTCTTAAAAGGTTCCAAAGACCATTTAGATATGTTTAAGTGATTTTTTTAAAAAACACAAAATGATTAGCCATTAAAAATATCCAGTGACATTCCAGGGATCTACTGTACAACAGGAGCACCCTTGAAAATTGCTAGGAGAGTAAACTTCAAGTGTTCTCACCACAAAAATATGGTAAGTATGCATATGTTAATTAACTGGATTTAGCCTTTCTACAGTACAGGATACACACCATTAAAACATGTTGTGCGCCATAAATATGTACAATTTCATTTATCGATTTTTAAATTTAACTTTTTAAAAACATCCACCAATAACATTTTTTAACTGTGTGGAAATGTAGACTTCATTCAGTTTCAGACTTAAAAGTTATCTCCATGACTGCTGGCTACATACCTGTTAGCTAAAAACAACAATGCTACAAAACTTGCTTTCAGATTAACAGCCCTGTCATTTATCCTTTAAATGTTTATCTCCTTTGGTCACAATTTTATTGTAGTTAAACAGCAACTAGTGTGTGACCAAAAGCATTCAAATGCTCAGAGTACACAAAGAGCACACTGTTCTTTTTCCAGTTGAATGGACTTTCACTGGTGTGAACAAAAGACAAGATCCTGCTATTCTTCAAATTAAAAGGCAAGAAACAGCAAGGAAAAACATTGCACAGAATACCTCTCTTGGTTCACTTTATAAATGCTAATGAGAACAGTTGACCAAAGAGTTGCTTTTCTTCTTCAAAAGTTTTTCAAAATTGGGAAAAATAATAACACATCTCAGCATTTCTTTTAAAAAGGTTGTGCCAATAACGGCTTGTGACCCATGACAGCAAATATAGTACATATTATCTAACACAGATAATACCAGAGGAAAGATGGCCTCATTGAAAAAAAAATCGGCAAAATAGAAACAGCAGTATCATGCGAGGGACCTAACATCACTGAATACAGACTTGACATTTGAAACCTACAATTTAGAAAAGCTCCCCAAGGCCTTAGGAAAGCAGGTGAAGTTGAAGCCCTAAGGCCCTCTAAAAATCTAAGAAAAGACGCTGTTGCTGCCACCAAGGCTGGAAGGTGATGAGGGCTCCCTGACCTATTACAGGAACCATTAAGAGGGGTCCTGGCTATCATTGTCCTCAGTGTGTTGTTTTCTGCTCTAGCCTCCTGCTAATCCCCCTCTCGTGCTAATATACCTCGTGTCTCTAGTTATTAAATTACTGCATTATCTTCTTTGTGGGTTGATTTAATTTGTAGGAGATGAAAGGAGGAGAAAGGAATCTGTTTTAATTTTTGTGCTAATATTTAAGATGAAAAGGGAAATCTAAGGGCTGGATATTTCTTTCCCTCTTGCACAATGTATAGAAACAGTGTATTATCTAAGTCTAGGTTTGCCATCAAGTGCCACAAAGTCCAAAAGAGCAGTGGCTTAACCTGGCTGAAATGGTGCTCTCCTGAAGTCCTTAAAGACTCAAGCCCCTTCTAGCTCACCATGGGAAGATGCCCTTCTTCCATTCTTGGCAGCCAGATAAAAGGAAATGACACAAAGAAAAAGGCAGAGAGCACACACTAGCTTTCTCTTAAGGAAAACTCCTGAAACTACCAAAGGACAAGGGCTCTCTCCCAGTCACGTGTCCACACCTCGCTGCAGAGGAGGTTGGGAAATGCAATCTGCATTTATGCCCTGAAAAGTCCACGACAAGAACTGAGAGTTAACTTGCAGAATAGCATATGAAGACTTCCAAGTTTTATAAAATTAGAAGTAGCTGACAATTTCAGTCAAGATACCCTCTTCAGAACAAGAAACTCCCAACTGCTCCAAACGGAGGAGCCACTGAAATACATGGTCTTGACAACGCAGCCTTTGATCCTTTCCCTATTAAACCTCAAGACCACCTCAATGACCTGGATTAGACAGCTGAATATTCTCATGTTCTTTCTCCCTCAGGAGCAAGTATCCTGTTCTTGTGACATCCACAGACCTGAAGGAACTCACCTCTGGGTCACGTCAACTATCCAAGTTCCTAAGCCCTGCAGCCCAATCACCTCCCATCATTAAGAAAGAGAGGCCTTTCACATCCAAGGGGCAAATCTCACATAAATGACATTTGGCTGATGCCCAAAGGTGACAGGGATGAGAGCAGGATAAATAAAGAAAAATGTAGAAGTCAGTTGGGGCAGCCTTTCATTATAGCCCTTTCAAGAGCTATTAATCTTGGTCATAGTCAGTCAGCTAAAAATAATTACTTCTTCTAACACATGTTGTACACACAACTAGGAATAGTAACAGGTCAGCCCTTTTACCTAGGAAAGATGTGGCTGTGGCCTTCCTACAGCCATCCAAAACACTGTCCGCACAGCTGTTCTCTTTAGCACAACTGTCTCTCCAGTTCTCTATGGTCTGTCTTCTCTAACACTGAGAGCAAAACAAAGAATAACTCGCACCAACGTCCTCATACAATTAATGGCCTGTAGTCAAAATCAGGCTGAAGGAAGAGTTGTTGCCTTTGATTAAAGTAGAAATAAAAATCTAAATATCTCAGCATTATGAAGTTATTTCACAGTTGAGGAATTTTTGTGTCTATGGTACTACAGCCTTACAGCCCTTTTACTTTTTCATTTGAGACAAGATCTCAAGAAATTGCTCAGGCTGGCCTTGAACTTGTGATTATCTTGGCTTAGCTTCCCTAGTACTGGGATTGCAGCATTGCAGAGGTATTTTAATACACTGTTGTGTTCCAGCTCTGTGGCCCTCCTCTCTTAATTCGTAATTTATCCTTAACATCAAAATATCTTTGAGCTTTTTGGTTATTTTTTATTTTGCAGTGCTGGAGAATGAACCTGTGGTGCTCATGCTAGCCGAGTAATCTGTCACTAAACTACAATCCCGAACATCTTCAACCTTTTAACTCAATTTAGTTTACAGGGAGGAAAACAAACTCTACACCTGGAAATCTAAATTATAGATTTAGCTCTGGAATAACACAGCTGTGCAGCCTTGAAGACACCAGCAAACTGTCTAGGCCTCACTTGACTCATTGGGACAATGGGAAGTCGGCCTCCTAACATTCCGTGTGATACTTCACAGCTTTAACAGTTAAAATGAATGGGTTTACATCACCTGATAATGATCAAATTTTTTACCTAAAGAGAAGGACTGTTTATATAAGGTTCCCTCCAAATCCACGTCTCTACAGACACACACAGATATAAAAATGAAGCGAAAGTTTCAGTTGCACAGAGCCACGTTATACAAAGGAGAATGCAAGGGCAGCCTCTGGCTGGGGGTCAGGGGTAGGTAGCAAGGCAGCAGGAACGGGAAGAGGAGGACCTTTAAGAGCAAACGTGGTCCGCAGAAGCAGCAGGACCTCCTGCAGTTGGAGAGCCAGCTCAGAAATCCCAGCTTCGTGTGCCAGGAGAAAGATTCAGATGTGCTGTCTCCTCAACCCTACACTTTGGAAGTGAGGAAATGGGAAGCTCTTTTTCAAAGAGATATCTTCATTTTCACAGGGAGGACCCTGAAACACCCAGCGCCCACCTCTCAAAGGGCCAGTGAAGGTACAGGCAGCCTGGAGGATGAACATTAACTAGGAAGGACCTGAACCAAAAGTGCATTAAAGAATAAAACATAGGATTTACAACCCAATTTATGGGTCCTCCTAGAACCAGAAAAAAATAGCAGCAGATATTTTGGAAATTACATGAAGTTTTGTAAGTTGTATCTGAGTTTCCAAAATAAGCAACACAGATACAAAACTTAGGAAACTTTTTTTCAATGACAAAAAAAGAGTAACTTTTTAGAGGAGGATAATTCATATTTAATTGTATTCATCTTTCTTGAGCTGGATTAAATAAATGCCCACATTTGGAAATATCATTGATTTAAAATTCTTCTTTAAGGATTTAAAAAAAGAGGAAGAAAAATTAGCCACATTTGGGCATGGAAATTACTTAAATACACTATACCTTGTGGGGGATGGGTTTTTTATGATACTATAAACTTCATTTATCATTTCAGAGGTGACATTTAAATAATTGTGGGCAGTTTGATATTGTCCCTTGCAAGCCAGATTTCTGCCCTATAGATACACCGCTACACAGCTGGGTCGTAAGACAGTGTTAAAATTACTTCGGAACCCCATAATTGCTGCACTGTTAGCGGTCACAGCTGGGGGTTAAGAGGGGTGAGTCTTAAATTATTCCACATGAATTGAACAGGGATATGCACAGATACAAGATGGGTTGCTGAGTTGCAATATAAAAAAACATTTAAGTTTTAAAGATAATACTTGAATACTTACCTACCTTCCTGGAGATTTCCTTAAAATAAAATTGACTTATTTTCAAATTCCCTTTGATCTTACTTATATGAATATGTATGAATATGCCACATTTTGTTTACATACTCATTAACGGATGGTCATCTGTGCTACTGCCACTATTTGGCTACTATGAATAATGCCACTATGAAAAAAATGTATTACACTAAATTCTAATCCTGGAAAAGATTGTCCACAGCAACTCAAATTTTCCTTCAAATTTTGCCAAAGATCTAATTATTTTTTAATCTTTCCAGCATATTCCATAATAATATTCAAACATTTATGCATATAGTAACAATGGTCTTACTCCTTTCTTCTTAAATATCTTGAAGGTTGTTTTGTGCTCCCATTGGCTTCATCTTTGTTAGCTTACTTTCAAAATTATAATATGCCCCCACTGATGACTGATGGATGTTTAGGTTATTATGCTTTGCAACCAGAAATAATTTTACCATATATATATATATAATGTAAAATATATATATATAATATGTAAAATATATATGTTTGTACATATGGGCCAGTAAATACAAGAGACAGATCAAAGAGAATTTGACTATATGTTGTTTTTAATTTTAGAAGATCTTAGTTTGAGAATGTAAAGTACTGTGTAACAGATTCAAATTCTGGGTATTGTTGAATAAGAGGATGTAATATCAACTGTATTACTGAAAAATAAAAAAATCTACTATTATAATCATTTTTTATTAATATGCTTGATATATAATTCATATAGTATAGAATTCATCCACTGTAAGTGTACAATTTGATAGTTTTTAATATATTCAGAGTTGCACAGTAAGTAGTATAAAGTATAGCACTTTGTTATCCCCCTAAAAAGAAACCTGAGCCTATCATGCAGTCTTGATTCCCACCCTACCCTGTCCCCGGGCCTAGGCAGTCATTCATCCACTCTCTCTCTTCATAGATATTCTTGCTATAGATGTTTTATAAAAGTAGAATCATACAATATGTAATCTTTTGTGCTTGGCTTTCACTTACTGTGTTTTCAGTCTTCATCCACACTATAGCATGTATCGGTACCTCATTTTTTTTGACACAATAACTTTCTATTACACAGATACACCACATTTTACCTAGTTCTTAACTGATGGTCTTTTGGGCTTGTTTCTATTATTTTAGCTATTATGAGTAATTCCATGATATACAAGTTTTTTTT
>PVIC010016715.1:22537-33666 GCA_004025085.1 Thryonomys swinderianus | reverse complement strand
CAAAGTGAGACGCTGTCTCAAAAAAAAAAAAAAAAAAAGAATGGAATAACTAAAGCATTTAACATTATGGAGGTGCCTTCATTTTATTCCTTTATATACTTTAACATAATCAAAATTACAGCCCAAATGCCGGACGTGGTGGCTCACGCCTGTCATCCCAGCACTCAGGAGGCAGAGACAGGAGGATTGCTGAGTTCGCGGCGGCTTGCCTGGGCACCATAGTGAGCTCAGGGCCAGCCTGAACTACAAAGCGAGACCCTGCCTCAAAAAAGCAAAAAAAAAAAAAAAAATTACAGCCCAGAAACAAAGGGAACCTATAGTTCAGGGGGAAATTGTGTTAAATTAAAATAACAGAATTAAACATTTTAAGGTATTATTATCAACTACTCATTGTAGTCTGTTGTTTGTTGTATCTTGAAATGCTTTTCTATCTACTCCTTGGCACCTGCCTACCCATCCAATGTGTTTTTTTTTTAATGTCCTTTGCATTGACCCACAAAATCATCAAATAAAATGTCTCTTCTTTTTATTCCTACCTTTACTAAAGATTTCATGGTTTGTCTTCTTGGGTATACTACAAGAGAAAGTAACTGGGAAATAATTTATCTTTTAAAATTATTTTGAGCTACAAATAATACCAAACCTGGTGTGTTTCTACATGTTCCTCAATTTAATCTTTACTTTCCCCAATGGGCTTGCATTATAAACAAAACTATAGCTTATATACCCTGTAGTTTTGCACAAAGCAGGGAAGGACTAAGATAAACTATAAAGTCTTGGTTGGTGTCCATTCCAGGAAAGGCAAATTATGGTAAAAATATCACTGATTTCCTCTTACCACAGACATCTTATGATGCAAACCATACACCCTCTGATTGACTCCCCCTGTTTTCAAACTGCTAGTGTCAGCTGGATCATGTGTCAGTCACAACATACATAAGGACTTGCTTCTTGTCACCTGAATTTTGAAGACTCAACTGACTTTTTTAAAATGCAGTATTTAAGCCTGCTGCTTTGTGTTCCAAGTCTTTTCAACTGAGTTTTTAATAGTATGGTTACACACAGCCCAAAGAATATAACCTTCTAATGAAGCATCACCTACTTAAGTCTAGACTAAAGTCAACAAAAGTAAGCAAATTGCTAACTTCTCAAATAGTTCAACAACATGTTTTCTTTTTTACATCTTGGGTTTTTTCTAGACTCTCGTAATTAGTGTAAAATTACCTCTCCATCCTCACTTTCTTTTGACAGTTTAGTTCTAGCCTCTGGGAATTTAACATCTAATTGGTTTGTGTCCTGAGATTGTGGAAGCGTGAGGCTTTTATTTTAGCCAGGTCAGACAGCCAAAAAAGATGGAAATATGTTAGGTAGTTCTGTCTTACACATATCATCCAAAAGGGTTAAGAGAAGTATCGGCCTCTAGAACTTAAGTCATTCTTCACAAGTCTGCTAACTGGACTCAGCAAGTATTTTAGTTATCAAAGTAGAGCTCTATAGAATCACTACACTCAATAAATCTGCAATAACAATAGTGAAGAGTTAGATGAGCTATATTTAAAATATTGCCCTTCTGATTCCCCTGCTAAATCTGGCTTCCATCTTTGCCTCTTTATGGTATTCAGTGACCTTCATTCAGCCAAGTTCAAAGGCATTTTCTCTGTTCTTATCTTCCTTGATCTTTCTGATGTGTGGGGCACAGCTTTTCATACCTGCCCCTTTGAAGACTTTTGGCTTCAGCTCCTGAGACGTTTCTATTGTCTTTCATTTTTCCTCACCACCACCTGATCTCTTCACCTGTTTCTTGCATTTCTGTCTTTCTTTTTTTTCCTTCTGCCTTCCCAGTCTCTTTACTTCCAACAGATCCTTGATGAATTTCTACATTACTTGTTTCTTCCCACTTTTAAAAATTATGTACAGATCCTTTCATTTCACTAAGTTCTGTAAGTGAAGAACAGAGATACAGCTTTCTGTAGTCTTAGATGTAACAAGGGAAGACCTAAGTGCAGCCCCAGAGTACCAGTACAGAACTGGTCCATACATACATACTTCACTGTCACTTTTTTGAGTGCCCATATTTTCAAAGGTCACCTCTTCAGTAAAGCTATACTTAGTCATCACTCTATCAATTTCTCAATTACTTTCTCTGTTTGACTCTTTTTCATAGCATCTGTGCTGACTTCTTTATAATATATCCCTCTTCCTATGTTCTTTCAGTGCTTCAAAAAAAAAAACAAAAGCTTCATGGAGGTGAGAAGCTTTTACCTTGCTCATTACTGTATAACAGGTACATCAAACTATTCAAGACATGTAGTAAGAACTAGATACTTAGCTGGATTGGTGAGTGAATGAGTGAATGAATGAGTCAGATGACATTTGTCTTTCAAAAATCTGTCTACCTTGAAATCGTGGGCTCACACTTCAATTCTTACCTACCTCAGTGCTACAGTCTATATAGAGTACTAGAGTGATGCTTGGATGATGTAATAAAAACACGCCACCGCAATTCTTTGGCCTAAAGAATATAAGAAATTATTCTCCTTTATGGGCTGAGCTGAATGTTGCAAGCTGGCAGGCAGCTGCAGTCCTTGGAATGATTCAAGGCATTGGTTCTCCCACTGCGTTGCTTCACCAGAATTCTTGGTCACTGTCATCAACTGACCAGTCAAAGCTGGAGCTCAGGGCATACCAGTTTAATCCATTGAAAAGAAACACACAACAAAAGAAAGTAACTCACTATCCGAGAGCCTACACCTAAAACAGCCATCATTACTGCTGTTTACCTTTCATGGAGTCCGTGTGTTATGTGGCTCACCCAACCACAAAGGAGCCTGGTAGGTACTTGTGAACCCTATCCGTGTGCTCAAAAAGGAGGGGGAAGCACACCTACTGCACAACCACCAGTCTCCATCACACAGCCTCGTCTCTCAGAATCCCTGACGAATCCCTTGCTTTTCATGCCAACTCTAAAAAGTCCCATCCTCTGCATAAGCCATGATCCTTGAGTTGTTATTTTCCCATTCTTCAGGCTGGCATCTGTACCAGTTGACCTCATTCTAAAAAAACCAAGAGACTTTTACAAATTATAACTGCCCATTTTAATTTCTTGTCTCAAAATAGTACGGTTAGCAATTGCTAACCTATGTAAAGTATGTACATGCACAGTGAATATATATATATATATATATATATATATATATATAGTATGTATTCAGTATTCGTCATTCTTTACAATACCACAAGGTAAAATTGTAAGAGATAAAATCACAAATACGTAGCATACATTAATTGATAACCATGTGTCCTTTGTTCCTAGAGTGTGTTACAATGACGACTTGGATTTTTCAGTTATGTGGTGTCACAGTAAGTCCCTAGCTGGTAAACAGCTTTCAGATTGGTGTTTGATGATGATGTACAAAAGTCACAAAATAAAACTACAACCTGGACTTCACATAAAATAAAGCTATATCAATAGCACATGAATAGCAATAATTTCTCCCTAATCCTTCTATTCAAACCCATTTTAATAGCAGTGGTTCTCAGTACATGTTCTGGGAAATTGTGACAGGATGACCCCTGAATCTTTTCAGGGGGCTTTCTGAAGTACAACTCAGTTAGGATAATGCTCTGACATTATTGGCTTTTGGACTTTCCTCCTCTCACAAGGAAACATGAGGTGTGATGACACCACAGATTTTGTGAAGAAGAAGCTATGAGAATTCAGCGGCCTTCCCTTAAGTCAAACATTAAAAAGGGTATAAAAATAGAAATAATACTAGTTTTCTTGCTGCTTACAAACTGTCATTGTTTTTCATTAACATTACTTGTGTTAGCTTGGCATGGTGGCGTATACCTGTAATTTCAGCATTTAGGAAGCAGAAGCAGAAGGATCTAGAGTTTAAGGCCAGCTTGAGCTAAATAACAAAAACTTGTCTCCAAAAAAAAAAAAAATTAGCTGGGTGTGGTGCCTCAGGTCTCTAATCCCAGCACTCAGGAGACAGAGGCAGGAGGATTGCTGAGTTCCAGGCTTGTCTGGGCTCCATAGTGAGCTCAGGGCCAGCCTGAACTACAAAGGGAGACCCTGTCTTTAAAAAAAAAAAAAAAAAAACTAAAAACAAATGTTAATATATCATGAGTAGTGAGTCACTTTAAATGAATTATATGTTTTAAGTTTTCACTTTTAATGTATCATAGAATAAGTCATCATAAAGATAACTCTCATTAGCAGAAGATCTTTTAGGTCCTCAAAAATTTCTAAGCTGGAGATTTACCTCAGTGGCACCACACGGACCTTGTAAGCACAAAGGCCCAAGTTTGACCCCAGGACAGGAAAAAAAAAAATTCTAAGACTATAAAACAGTACTTAAATCAAAAGTTTTGATCTGGAGTGGTGGCATATGCCTGTAATTCTGTCGAGTCAAGAGGCAGAGGCAGGAGGATGCAAGTTTGAGGCAAGTGTAGGCAACTTCATGAGACCCTGCCTCAAAAAAAAGTGATGGAGCTTCCCTGGGTTTGCTGCCCAGGAGAGAGAGAGAGTTCAGAGAAACACTGTTTGAGGAGGTAAGTAAGTTTTGCTAAGGTCTGTGACACTACGCATCCTACCCTTCAGCATTTTCCCTCGATTCTTGCAAGGAGAATAGACTCCCCTGAAATTTTCATAAAATAATTTCCATTATCTGACTAAAGTAGTCGCTCCTGAAGTCACCAAGGACAAAGTATTGCTTCCTTGATATTTCACTGTTACATTTTTGAAAACAAAGGAACGGAGAACTGTACTGAGAAACAGGTGAGGAGGTCAGTGGGAAAGCGGAAGGTGGCAGCTCTCACGCGGAACTAATGCCAGCACACTTCTCTAGTACACAGAGGTGGCACTGCAGGGACAACCGCCAGGGCCTTCTTGTTCTGGAAGAAACTGACTCCTTCCTAAAAGAAGCCCGCCTTACTCTTCATAGTGATCCCAGCAGATTTTAACTCAAATACCCAAAACAATATTCAAGAGGAGCAGCATCCATCACTGATTCCCTTGGACCATGGTTCCGTTCTGTAATGTTACAGATTCCAGTCTAACATGGGCCACTTAGCTTTGCCCTGGAGAAAACGCTACACCACAGCCAGAGGCTGCCATAATACACATCACAAATGCATACATTAATCCACAAGACTGGCTTCCCATAGTACACTGTCCCAACAAATGAGCTCATGTAAACAAAAGCCCCACTCAGATTCCAGTGAATAATTCAATAGAAACCGTTCCTATATGTAGGGCGTGGAAGCGTACATCACCACTTCTGCTCTAGATCTCAGTGGTAAAGAGGCTGCACCAGGTGCTACCTATTTCTGGACTATCAGTTAACTAAGGGTTACTCCTGAAATTGCAAAAAGTGTGGAAAATATTTTCAGATTATTTTTCTTTTTATACCGCCTTTAAAGATCAATTCTAACCCCACCATTTCTTTTGCTTATCTTCACTCATGACATTAATATGTTTCCTGGGTCTAGAGGTGATCAAAATTACTTCTTAGGTTGTTTTAGCCCCAGCACACTTACTACAAAGACATTGCTATTTGAAATATTTCCAGGACCCCTTTTGCACATGATATGCAAGGAGATTTTCCATTAACATTAATGAGACTTATGAATCTATACTGATGGGATAGCAGAACTAAAAGGTGACTTTTTCTTGGCAATATACCATCATTAGTTAACTTCTGATAAATGGGCGATTTGCCCATGTGTAAAATACACGAGTGACCACCAACTTGAAAGTCAGACAGGCTGTAAGGATGCACCATAGACTTAAAAATATAAAATATACTTTTGTACAAAAACAGAATTTAAGTAGTAATCCCAAAATACTTACAAATATTACTGAAAAAAATACAGGAATGACTTCACAATTTACTGAGAAGTTTCGTTCTCTAGAAACTGCTAATCCTTATTTTCTACATCTAATCTTTTAAACATCGGGCCTTCAATGTCAATAAAAGTAGATTGCAATACTTTATCAACAGAGTCATTCATTTTGTTTTGTGAATTACACTGTAAACATTATTTAGTTTTCCAGCCTACTTTTGTCTCAGTATTTCTCTTTGAAAAGCAATCTTTCATAATTAAAAGTCTTAGACAATTAAAATAAATTATTAAACAGTGTATCATATCCTGAGTTTAAAATGAAGTTTTGACTACCAGAGTCATAAGAATTTTTACCTTTAAGACTTAAAAAATACATTTTTTAAAACATGCATGTTCTTCTTAAACATCTAAAAATCATTTTTTAAATTTTCTCCATTTTTTACAAAACTCTGATACAGATTTTCTTCCATTTTAAAGTAACCATCCTGTTTATAATTTAGAAAATAGTTTCCTAATAAATAATTATTGAAATTATTAAGTCAAAATATGTTTTCTACTGAGGTTTAACAGGGTAAAAGAAAACATTTGAACCTGAGAATACAAGTCATTTAGTTTACCCAAATAATTGCAGCATCAAATCTGCCCAAGAAATGTTTTGCAAATCCTGTCTTTATTGTGCACTACTTTACTGTTTTGTACTATCAAACTGTGGGGAAACAGAAAAACATTTTGAAAAAGTAGTAACTAAAAACTATGAGGAAAGGTATACTCTTATGGTCTTCAAAAGTTATTTCCCACCGTGCTTTACTTTTTCATATTAGTGGCCTGTCTAATATTATTTCTATGTACCTGCTCAACACAGCAGGTTTCAAGCAACACATTGTATTTGTGACAAGTCGACAGAAACAGCAACCTTTACTCATGAGAAAAAGTAGTGAGTGCCTGAGTTAAAAATGGGTTTTTCCTTTTTTTTTTTTTGATAAAGAATTTTTTAAAAAATTAAAAGCCATGCTACAGAAATCCTTCAACTTCATGACAATGAGTTTTGTCTTCTTTTGTCTTTTTTCCTGAGGGCACAGTTATAACCTGAGATCAGCAGGGAAGCCATGAAGGCATGGATTGACTGTGTCATCAAAAGCAGAAGATGGTTGTGTTTGTATTAATACTACATCAAGAGCACAATCAAAATAGTCTCACCTACATTTATGGTTAGTTTGCAAACAAGTCTTTTATTTTCTATTCTGTGCCCCGACACACGTGTCTGTAAACTAGAACATCCAGAATCCTGAGTAGTGATATGTAATTATAACATCATCCTTCTTTTTGGAAAAAGAAATGTATAATAGGAAATAAGCAAAATCATAAGTATCGTAAACCCGTTGAATTAATTTGAAATTCAAGCTTCAAACTCCTTGGCTGTAAATCCCGAGGCCACGCATTTCCTCCCGAGGCCTGGCAAGGGCAGCCCAGAGGCTCCCCGCTCCTGGCGCCGCACCCCAGCCTCTCAGGGACCCCACTAGACAGGACCCCGGCTCCCCCAGGCCGTGCCCAGTGCAGCGGGCACCTAAGCCGCTTGTTTATGCTCACGAGGGGCAAAGGGCGGTGGGCCGCCAGGCAGGGACACCCTGTCCAGGATGATGACGCATCTCTGGGTATGTTAGGGGGAAAACGCAGGTTATTACGGAACTAAATGTTTTTATTGATCGCTCTTGAGTCGAGCCCACTGACCCAGCAAACCATAAATGGCTTTAGCGCGGAACTGTCATTTCCAGGCAGCGAGCGGGCACTGGATTAGTCCCAGACACCTCGGCCAAGCCCCGCCGCACTGTCCCTGCGCCCCTCGCTCCGGGTTCAGGAGCCAGGCCCGGGCGGCGGCGGGGTCCCGCGGGCCTCTCGGGGGACGCGGTCTGAGCACCCACCCCGCGCGGGGCCGGCGCAGCGGCCGCGGCCCGCCGGGAAGACGGATGCACGCCTCGCGGCGTCTCCATTAAACAATAAAGCGGTCCTAAAGCCTCAGGTGCTGTTTGTTGTGCCGTCTGCGCCGCGCGGTGGCTCCCGGCAGCGGCGGCCGAGCGCAGTGGGCCGGGCAGCGCCTCTTCGGCTGATCCCAGGGCGAGATAAGGAGCCGCCGAGCCACCGGCTCTGTCTAGACTCGCGACCCCACAAGTCAAGCGCCTTGTTTGGATTAGCCCTCCAGATCTGCCAACCTGATCACTCCTGGGCGAAAAGGGCCCCGAAACACCCTTTCCCCCTCTCCAGAACCGCGACGATTGTCCCCTCTTTAAGGGATCAAGGGCTGACTCGCCCGCGGGGCTGGCAGGGCTGGTTAGACCAGTGTGGGACCCCCCTCTAGGCCCTCTCCCCGACTCCGGCGCACGCGGGCCTGCCCCTCCCGCCGGACGTGGGAAAGGACCCAGCGAGAGCACTGCCAGCGGGATCGCCAATAATGAGAGGCCAACTGAGTCAGATCCACAGATAACATCGCTCCGAAAGGCGCAGGAACTTCAGACGCCGGAGTGGGAGGAAGCTCGGAGAGACAGCTCTGGGCCAAGCCAGCCTTACCTAGGGCTCTCCCAAAGGTTAGGTCTGTGTGCTCTTCCTCCCTCCTGAAAAACAGCCGTCCGCCTGCATCCTTCTCCCAAACCGAGGTGCCCACGCACGCTCTCACGCACGCACGCGATTATCTTTTAAGAACGCATTTGCTTGTCGATACCGAACGCTCTGCAGACAGATAATTAAGAAGAAAGATTTGCACAATAAAATGTTTTAATAGGAAGAAACAAGGAGCCTTCAGTGCAGTTCAAGGATGAGACTGGCTTCCTCCAGGCTGGGAAACCGGCTTCTCGGAGCCAACAGCTCAAGCATCATAAAAATTAAAGGACGCGATAGCAACAAAGCTAGCAGCGAACCCAGAAGCCTTCCTCGCCGCCCCTCCCCCTGCTTCGCTCCCTGTGAACCAACTTCTCTGTCTACACTTCAGAAGTCCCCGGGAGGTGTGGAGAGATCCTCCATCAGGGCTTGGGACTTTGTAAGCTGTGAAGTTTATGTTAGTGGCGCCTGGGCTCAACAGCCATTCAGTGGCTTACGCGGTTATCAAGAAAACAACAATCAGAAAAGATCAGTAAACAAAATCGCTGCCAGAGCCCTGAATTAACTGCTTGTATTTAAGTTTAAAAACACCGATCCACATTGTATGTTACTTTTATTTCAAATAAGAATTCGAAAGTTGGGACCATTTTCCAAAGTAACACTTTTTAAATAAAACCACGCAAATAATCCCTTCCTTCATTGTTCTATTGTCCCCAAAGAAAACTCTATTTGCCTTGTTGTGACATAATCTTTAATTGTTGATTTGCAGAGAGGAAGTAAATAGTCCTTTATCAACAGAACTGAAGCCTAATTTGGATTATAAATCTCCTTTACAAAAGTTAACTAACTGAACTAACTGAACTTTGCAAATAAGAAAATAAATACTTTCTGTTTAGTTTATTCACATTAGGGATGAGATTAAAACTCCCGCCTGATGGTGTGCCCTACCAACATCTGGGAAGTTCAGACTAAGATTTTAAACTTATTAACTGCTTTTATAAGAAAAAGGGAAACACCAATACATCCACATGGGTTTTATAACATTTATATTTTAACATAACTGTTGTATGTATATATTTCAGTGTAACAGTTATATTTCAATTTAACTGTGACTTAAGAGTACAAGTACTAGAGAGATGCAATGTACGTCTCAGGTCACTTTGCAAGCACTGCGACCCCTGGGCTGGTGATCAAGAAGGATGAAGAGAGATCAGAGGGGTGAGCAAGGTGGTGAAGGAGAAGGGCACCACGGGGGCAGGCACGGTGCAAGCGGGCGTCCCCACCCACGCGGAATCACAAATAACCAGAACAAGTACCTCAGAAGCTCTCCTGTGTGATTCTCATGGTAAAGGCATCTTCACCCGGGGTAAGAAAAACCAAGTCCCTCTGATGAAAGGGAAACATCAGAAGATGTTCTTACTCTGAAACTGGGGGGGGGGGTGCTCATCCTTCAAGCTACGGATATTGACAGAGAGTCCCTGATAGAGAGTACTGAGTGTTTCGGTTACGGTATGCTTCAGCTTGCACAAGCCAGAAAAATGGCTCATTGCCGTCCGTCTAGAAGGAAGGATTCAGAGCAATGAGGAAGGGAGGATCATAGATGATAACAACCCGGGGGATTTCATCAGAAGAGCCGAGCTCCCAAGTTGGTCTCCAGAGGGGCACAGAGAAGTGGAGAGTGTGTGTGTGAGGCGATCTGCAACCACGGGGACATCTCAGCAGCACTTCTGGAGTGCACACCGAGGGGGCACACCGAGGGGGCACACCTTTCAGATGAATAATACAGGAAGGAGAAGCTATCGACCCAGACATCCATTCTCAGCCATCAGGCAACGAATATCTTGAATCCAGCAAGTGAAAGCAAATCATTCATCACCCCCTCACATTATTTTGCTTAAATTCAAGCTGTAACTTCAGAATAGACTGGCATCTCTATACAAAAATATAATGCACACTCCACATACATATACTTAAACCTTTAATCTTATAAATCAGTGTCAGGAGGAAAAGGGATCACATAGATATGCACCTCATTTAAGTCCCTTCTTGCATGCAAAATCTAAAGAAAGGTTTTTAGGGTTTTGTTTTGTTTTGTTTTGTTTTGTTTTCTCCATGCATGAGTCCTAAAGTTTCAAGAGTCCATCATAGACTCTGGCGGGGGCTGGGGAGCTCAGTAACATTGCCAGCTTGACACTGAGGCCTCCCCACATTCCCCTCCTATCTGTTATCCTTGCACATGATTACCAGTCATTCCAGCACGGTGGTGAGAAAAAAGGAAAACCGAAAAGCCAGCCCAATAGATAGAGTCAACAGGAAGCCAAGAGTGAAGTCCGATGACCAGAGATTAGAGCAGTGAGTTGGGAGAGAAAAGGAGAAAAAAGAAATCCTTTCCAGATCTGTGTGAGATAAGACATAACTCTTGTTTTTCTCAACAGAAGACTACAAGCCATTATTACCACCGGCCAAATTATTACCCCTCTGGCAAGAATTAGACACAACAATCCGAGTAATCAAGGGGCATGTCTAATGAACAGCAATATTTTCAATGCAAAGTTTGTTTTCTCTCTACCCCCACGTCAGAGCCTGTAATTAACCCGTTATGTAGAACGTTGCCAAACAAAAGCCTAATTGGGCCTCTCTTCCTGATTCGCCGCAGGTCTGAGAGGGTGAAAGCCACCGAGAGCCGGGGG
>PVIC010016715.1:0-22437 GCA_004025085.1 Thryonomys swinderianus | reverse complement strand
CCCAACACTAGGGCCCCCCATTCCGTAAAAGGCAGTTCCCAGACCAGTGTGGTCCTTTCTCCACTCTGGGCAGATACCCTCCCCAGGCTTTGGGGGTCGGAGTTGGGGAGGAAGCATGACTGGGAGCCGGAGCAGTACAAGAAAAAGCCTACAAAGTCAGGTGCGGGGAAGGCTGAGAACTCGCCCCCTCACCGCCGTTCCCTGGCGCACTGCACGCTGCGATCCTCCATCTCCCAGCCGACAGCGCCTCCGTGAACGATGCTCATCCCTCCCTGCTGGGCCGAAGCGCTGTCAGTGAGAGCCTGTGTCTGGAAATCGGGTCAGCGCTACAGTCCTGAACAGGAGACTTTGGTATGAAGCACTTACCCTAAGAAAAGAAAATGGTGACTCCAATTCAAGAGGCATTGAAAAGAGGAATATCTTCCTTTTGGGAGTCTAAGGGCGGACAGGTGCGGAGGGTGGGGGCAGCACAGATGACAGCAGCTCATTTTCACAAAACCAGACACATATCACACCTGAGAGCTAAGGTCTTCTTCCAACCAACTTTGATCCAGCTACTGCGTTGAAAGCCAAACTTGCAAACTCAATCTGAACTACTTGCAATACAATATCGCACCTACTGTATCGTCCATTTACCCCAATTCACATGCAGTTTTTAATCTCAGACATTTTAGTCTTGCTAATAAACATATAAAAGAGGGACCCTGAATCATTGCATTTATTTATTTATCTATGCCAAACGTTTATTAGTGAAATAGTCCTGAAGATATAATTCTACATATGGCGCTTTGATTTCACATAATATTTAAGGGGGAAAAAAGACAAAACACATAGAATTAGACATATAATTCAAAAACCACGGTACAACCTTTATCTTATTTTTTTTACTTCAGCAAACAAAAAATGTCAAATGACAAGAAAAGTGGCAAGTCTTCCGACAATAAATAATAAATTACTTTATAATTTTTGCAATGCAAGAGCAAACAAAAAAAAAGTTCCTTTTTTTCCCTCTTTATTTCCAGAGAAAGAGAAAACAGTCATTTTAACCAATAACTATACACATCTTTGGGGGAAAAGTTCTTGGACAGACACAAGTCAAACACAATCCCGACGCTTGTGGCAAAATAGAGGTAACCTTGTTGCAATGCTTTATAAGTTGGTTTTTAAATGTCAATTCAAAAACCTTTAAAGTCGCTTCAGACTTCTTGATAGAGGATGGATCTCAAAAAAAAAGGGGGGAGGAGGGTGGTGGGGCGGCAAAAGTAAAAAGGAAACCAGCTACAGGGCATGCTAAGAGACCCAGGATTTCAATTAACCCCTTGTTAAAGTCAACTAAAAACTTCGCGAACCAAGGCAGCTCCACTGTGCTGAAAGGGCTCTCTCGGCCTAGGAGGCCAGTCTTTCTTCCTGCTCTTGCTGGAGCTCCCGTTTGGCAAGCAATGACCATATGACCATATAGAAACAGCACCATTCAGATTAGGATGGACTAGAAAATTCTCTATGTTTGCTTTTCTCTAGATGTGCAATGAAACGAAAATGCCTTTTTTTTTTTTTGAGATCCTTGAATATAAATCCTCTACGTTTTAAAAACGTCTTTTTTTTTTTCAGTACTTCTAAGGTCAATGAATAGCGTATGTTGGGTTTTGGGTTTTGTTTGTTTAATTCTAGTAAAATCCCATGATTGTCTTCACAGTGTTGCTACCATATCACCTTGTCATTAAAACAGACTTCGTGCATTTCATGGAGCATTCATTTCTTGATTCAGTTTTCAGTGACTGGGTTGTTAAATACTTTTGTTTCAGAGTTCAACAATATAATTTCCCACTTTCTCCAACAGGGAAAAAATACATCTGAATGAATGTTCCTCATGCCTCAATAGGACTGGCTACCATGCTGTTGGGTGTGTCTGGGAGCTGAGAGGACATCGATGCTACTTCACTGCCAGTGGAATTAGAGCCCGGTCCTCCTTCTGAAAAATTGACCTGCATGGAAGGTTGAGAAGTAAATAAAGGAGGCTGTAAAAAATATTCACGAAAATATAAGCTCATTAAATTGTCGTGTATGTACAAGTAGATAAAGATTCCCCATGTACAACGGGCTCACAGAAAAACCTATGAAGAGAAAAGTTGAAAAGAAATCCTCTCACTGTCCTATCTTCTTAAAGATCTCTGTTTTAGCCAAACTGAATTCCCAACATTATGTTGCATTAAATTATTTAAGAACAAATGTCCCTGGAAAATGGCATCACAACTCCACCATGTGTACTCAAATACACTCCTCCTGCTGGCTACATGTTGCCCTGGGAGCAGGCAAGTTCTCAGTCTCTAGACATCAAAGCTTCCTTTTGGAGTTGGAAAATCCATCTCACACACACACACCACGCACACACGCGCGCACACACACACACACACACACGTGCGCGCAATGCTCCCCAGACCAAGATTAACTCCTTAGAGGGCTCCCTCAAATATGGGTTTTCTTCCTTTTTGTTTCTGCTGCCCATTGGTCGGGCTCTCTTCCTCTCCCCCTCTGCTGCTGCCCCAATCTCGACCCTCCTTTGGAAGAGGAGATCCGTACACCATCACACTGCACTGCTGCTATAAACCTCCTTCCACAATAACATTTTGGGTCCCATCTCACCTTCCACTCATTCAGCTGCTCCCACGTGAAAGTTTCAGAAATGCAAACACTTGCCTGCCTTCTACCATCTAGGTTTTTGTTCAGTTAACTCATCAGATGAATGACTTTAAGATAATTTTTTCCCCTCATTCCAGAGTCCTCCTTCCTTTCTACCCACTTGCCCAAATGTGCCTATCCTCTAGACTGGCCCACTTACAGACACAAGCCTTGGCCCAGGCCTTTCAACCCCTTGCCTCCGGCCAATCACCTTATTGTTGACATTGAGGAAGCAAATGCCCTCTGGCTGGATATGAAGGTAAAAGCTATCCTCAGTCAACACTTCAGATTTATTCCTGAAGGCAAGATAAAGTCTCATGTTTCATAAAACAGGATTTTATAGGACTGGTAACACTTTAAGAAAAAATCTTAAGTACAAATGCACCGCATTATAAAGGACATATCTTCAGTACTTTTAGTTATCTTGACCCTTAAAGCCCTTTGTAGATTAAAGAAGGTAAACTAATGCTCTTTTCTGGATGTATAAAACATGCTAATGCCACAACAGGTTTTCACAGATTTCATGACAACTGTCTCTAATTGGTAGAACTGTATTTCTTTTGCTGTACACACTATGCATATATGTGACTACCCATGAATGTGTCTATATGATATTTGAATTTATATACTTGAGAATATCAAAGGAGTCCTACATTTCAAAATAGTCATAGGAAAGGCTATATAACAATGTATTAAACAACTATCAGAATAATTTGCCTCTATACTGATATATTTAAAAATTGCACCTGGACAGTTCCTACTATTCTCTGATAACAACATCGATTATGATTATTACATGGCATATGTATTACAATTTCATTGATTTTGGCCCTGCAATATCCCATTCTCTAGATGTTGAATACAGAGTACACTTACTGAACGCTGACCTAAACACCAAAGTCTCTAAAGTCCTTACATACTCTCAAAGCTGGAGGTGTGTGATTTTGCAACCTGCATACATTTTCATGTGTGCCATCTAGTTAAGTATCTTAAGTACATCTCAGAAATTATGCTCAACTGATGAAAAATGCACCATACAGAATCAAATCCGGGATTCTCATGGAAAGACTCAAAAAATGTTTGTTTCCCTTGGATTTACCACCTCCTTTCCATCACACCTCCTCAACCCAAGAGACAGGGAGCACCCCCCCCCCCAATCTTCCACTGTGACTGGTAAAACTGAATCCCCTATCTGTGGGAAACTCAGCCTTCTCAGTCTGGGAGCTGACACTTACCAGTTGCTGAAAAGCAGGCTGATCTATGTCACTCTGCAAGGCGAAGTCACTCAGTACTTTCCAAGGAGGCTGGTAACTTTGCACCTCTACTGGGTTGGCCTGTAAGCCACCATCGTGTCTCTCCGGACTGGCAGCCACCATGGGAGTTCCTGTCATTCCCTGGATATTCTGTGAAATAGTACCCCCATCCCAACATGTTAATGAGCAAACTACCTCCATCCATTGTCTGCCCAGGCTAAGCAAATATACCCTGGCATTATCTTATCTGTACAGTGGTCCTTTATTGACTCAGTTAATCTGCTGCACCTATGGAAATGGGCTGGAGTTCCTTTGTTTTTCTACTTCTGTGGGCTGGGCTAGTAGGGCTAAACTTTATTCAATGAAATTCTACTGTCAGTCTTACCTTCACAGCTCACCCCAATTTCTCGCCTCTGCTTTCTCAGGTTTTAGTCTCCCAGATGTAGAAAGCTGAGGCAGGCTAGGCCTCCTTCAGCCTCCTGACACAGTGGTTTTCCGGCAGTTCCAGTTAGCTGCAGATTTTCTCCAAGCAGTTTTTCCTTGCAGCGCCAGGCCCTGCTCTCAAGCTTTCGGGTCTGGCTGCTATTATGCTATTATGCACTAACCAACTTAGAAAGCACCCGAGCTCAGTCTTGGCAGGCCTGCCAAGTTTAATGACAGCAGGTTTTATAGCATTTAAAAATAGGGCCGAAGCAGTAAAATGAAAAAAATAAAAAGGGAAAGAAAGAAACTATAGTTTAACTTAACCAGGAGGCCTGGAACAGGGGCACTGCCCGGCAAAACAGTGCCAGGGGCCTGACACCTCTGGAGAGGCCTGGGCTTCACTGGAGCAGAGGGTGCCTCATGTGTGGGGTTACCTTGGGGGCCTCCCCAGTCTCAGACAGGAGTCACAAAATGGTAAGGTGGGCCTGGGAGGCCTGCAGGTGACTGCCCACGGAGCCCTGGTCATGGACAGGCACTCAGGTATTGCCCTCCCCTCCTGTTCCATAAATGTGGAGCTGAAGACCCCAGTTTCAGCAAGCCCCAGGCTAGGCCTCATGGCCATCCACCCTCATGCTATGTCTACCAGCCTAGGAGGAGGGCACCATGGACCCCACCTCCCTAGGATCCTCTAAGCGAGAGCCCGCTGTGCTGGGCAGACACCTCCTTCCTGACAGGGCGGGGTGCGGGGGGGCTTCCTCATCTGGCCCCCCGCTGGCCCCAGAACGCACCCAGATCTTCTTTCCCCTTGCCCTTCGCCCCCAGTTGGCCACTCACAGTTTTGTCATTGGGCTGCTGCTGCTGGAGCTGCTTCATCATGATGCTCCGCTTCTTGTCCTTGCACCGCTTGTTCTGAAACCAGACTCGAATCACGCGGGGGCTGAGGCCCGTCATCTCCACGAGCTGCTCCTTCATGAGCGCATCCGGCCGGGGGTTGGCAGCATAGCAGGTCCGCAAGGTGTGCAGCTGCTTCTCGTTCAGCACAGTCCGCACGCGGGTGGTCTTCTCGGGCTGTTTGTGGACGTGGGGCCGCAGGGCCGGCTGTCGGGCGGAGATAGGCTCAGCTGCGGGACAAGGGGAGCCATGAGCTGGGGCCGGGGCACTCGCTCGCCCACCGACCTGCCTGCCTCTGCCTCTGCCTCGCACAACCTCAACAATTGCTAGTGCTTTGCAGCCTTGACACCCAAAGCGGGGCGGCAGGGGAGGGGGCGAGGAGGGGGAAGGAAGAACCAATCTCACGCCTTCGTCGGCAGAGGCCAGCGCTGAGCAACCCAAGTGGGCCCGGCCCTGCTCTGCCGGCCCGGGGTCAGCCACAGAAAGCTGCGGGTCCCCGTGGGTTCCCTCTGCACCGGGGGCAACATCTTCCAGCACTTTTTCCTCCACACGGGTCCTGGCCCAGGTCCTGGGGATACCCCACCTCCAGGGTCCACGCTGCCTCTTGGGTGAAGGCCAGGAGGGTACGAGGGAAGGAAGCAGAGCCTCCAGTGGCAGCCAGGGAGGCCGCAGCAGCAGGGCGTCTGCATCAGGAGGGCTGAGGATTCTGCCAGAAACCCTTGAACTTCAGTCTCAGAGGCTAATCATGTTAAAGGACCCAAGAAATGCTGCTTCCTGGGCCATCTCTCCAGTCCCCGGTCTTTCGCAGCACTAAATCAACATGGGATGTTCCTGAGAAGGCTGATCCCAAGCAAAGCAAAACTGGAAGTCTGCTGAATGCCCAGCTGGAGATAAACGACTGCTGGGACATGCTGTCACCCAGCACCCCCTCCCAACAGTCCGGCTCCCCTGTGTTTCCCACCCTCGTTTGTCCCACGAAAGCTAGTCCACAAATCCAACAGGACAGATTTCTTAGAGCTGCCAGAAAAAAAACGGAGCTCTGTGTGTGTGTGTGTGTGTGTGTGTGTGTGTGTGTGTGTGTGTGTGTGGTGGAAAAGCTGTTTCATCTGCTCCACTATTTAGTGGGAACTGATACTTCTAAAACTGCACAGGGTTAGGGGCTCCAGATCCATGTGTGGCCAGAGGCAGGTACGGAAACCCTGTGGGCCCTCCCTAGCCTTGGTCCTGGTTAAACTTGCTCAGGGAACCTCCCCCTCCAAAGTGTATGGCAGAAATCCTCCACCTTCCACAACCCCCGGGGTCAGGCCAACACCTACAGGGTCAATTTAGAGCTTCGGCAACAGGCTTGAAGATGAAATTCTCACCAAATCACGTAGAAAGAATGGTTTAAAGAGCCAGGCTCCCTTTAAAAGGCAATTACTGCAGAGAAGCTTGTTGACAGTTTTAAATTACAGCTCTGTGCAGTGACCTGCAGTTATTAAGACTGTATCTTTCCAGGGACCCTTCTCTTACTAAAGGATAAAAATAAAATTCAAAAAGTGATTTGGAGCAGAGAGTGAGCAAACAGAAACTGGAACCCTGGATGACTTAAGGCACTAAGCTTCCTTTATTGAGTTAAGGAGGAAGCCGTAGGGACCGAGGGCTCCACCCCTGTAAGCGGCAGCAGCTGGGAATACCTGCCTGGGAACTGAAGCCCTTCTCAGTACGACCTGGCCGGGGCCGAGGGGCGCCGGCAGTCCTGCTTGGGCCCGTGTGGCCCTGTGCGCCCGGCGGCTCGCGTGTGCCCCTTTTGGATGCGCAGACGGTCGTCTGCCGGGGAGTCCGGGCAGACGGCCTGCGCAGAGGTCCCGACGAACGGGAACGGAGCTCGGTGCCAAGCTGCGCAGGGCACACTTGGTTACCGGCCGCGGGCTTGCCCTCACCACCACCCTGCGGCGGCCGGCCTCGCCGGGCCTCCGGGCCTAAGCCGGGCCTGCCTCTCGGGGAGCTGGGCCTCCCTCGGGGCGTGGAATACCTGCCATTTGCAGCGGCCGTGCGGGATGCAGGGGACTGAGCGGGTCGCCAGCGCCCAGACTGGCTCTCTCCACCACGTCGTGGTCGGCGCGGCAGAAGAGCCCGTCCTCCCGCAGCGCGAACTCATCCCCGGGGATGAGCTGGCGGCTGCAGGCCACGCAGCGGAAACACTCGATGTGGTACACCTTGGAGCGGGCGCGCATCACGAAGTCGTTCTTGCTGAAGCCGATACTGCACTTGGCGCATTTGATACCGTACAACCTGCGCGGGCCCGACCGGGGCGGGAACAGAAGCACAAGGAGGGGTCACTGGAGGCAGACGCGGTCCTGGCCCGAGACCGCCGGCGTTCCGCCTGAGGGCCAGAGATGCCTTGAAAACTTAATTCTGCTCCGAAGGAGAGGAGGGAAATGAAACCTCTTTCCCGCTTTTTATATCTCGCCCCTGCACCCCTCCTCCCTTTCCTTTAGTCCCTCTTGCTTTCCAGTGAACCTCTGTGTCTCAGTATCTCTTAAATCTAGAACATCCGGCCCAAACTAAGGAAGATTTATTGATGCATTCAAAACCTGGGCCGTAGTACTAGCAACCAGTCCCAGAGTGAGCCCAGCAGATCTGAGAAGGAGGAATTCGGGGGCTGCAGGAACCAGTGGCCTATGCTTTCACTTCCTCATCCTTGAACTGCTGCTAGAAGTATCTCTGAAGCAACAACAAAAAGGCGGCGTGCGAAATAGGTTCATCACCCCTGTTCGTCTGCGAGCTCCCACAGACCCACATGCCGAGGAACAAAATGAAACCTCCAGCTCCCTGCTGCACAGCAAGCACAGTCTAGTCCCCACCCAACCACAGACTTTCCACAGGCAGCAATGGAAATGGAAAGTTCCTTCTCGTTCTTCCTTTTATTGTTATTTTAAAACCTGCTCTTACTCTCTCTCAAATCTTTTCCAAGCTTCTGAAGCATCTGCCTGTATCTCTGTTCTCTTGAGAACCACGACGAACTTGAACAATGAACAATTTCATCTTTAAGGTCTTCTCGTTGCTGGCCTTTCCTGACCAAGAGACAGTCTTTCTAGGTTTCATCTGAGCAGCACTGCTCAGCCCTGTCTTTCAGGAAGAAGCACTAGCTGGGCCATTTCCACAGACAGAATGAAGAGAGAGGATAAGACCCACACAGGCGTGGGGAGATGCTGTCCCACAAGAGACTTGGAGATGCAAAGACCTACCCATGCTGCTCTCACGACCCCAGGATTATAAGGGCATATGTGCACGTTCATGTACACACACGCGCGTGCGCACACACACACACATGGAGATAAAAGCCAGGAGAAAAGGTAAGGCTGGGGTTTTCTACAGAAGTGTGTATTAGGCACATGCGGGTCTATATGCAGTTGTGCAAAATATTTCCACAGAAGTAAAGATGCTCCTGGAAGAGCCAAGTGGGTTCACGCCCCAGAAATCTTGAACCCACATATCCACAAAACAATGAAAATGACTCACCTGTCAGAGATTGAAAGGTATATTCAAAAGTTGTTCCTACCTCAGTCTACTCAGGTTAAGAGCTTCCATTTTATGGGATCAGGACTTCGCTTTGCCAGTGACCAAACAACTTAGAAAATACCTCCTCCCTCTTCAACCCTACCCCATACTAGCCTCCTACATCCCAAAGCATTAAAAAATGTCCCCCTGCACCATTCAATTTATTTATCAAGATTATACTCTCCACTTCATATTTTAAATGTTTGTTATTATGTGATGGAAGAAAACTGTGACTACATATTAAACCTTTACTAAACTTTAATGAAAGTTCTCAAGTTCCAAAAACTGTCTCACCTACAACAGCTAATTATTTGTTAATAGGCACTGGGGAATTTTTGGAAAATATTTTTGCTAACACGTGCCATAATAGCAAAGCTGATATCTCTTCTATTTGTTATCGAAAGCAATAAAAAATGCTTTACAAATTCTACCGGCTCCCCAAGGCGGAAAGTGAAGTTTCTGATACAGACACGGCTCAGCAAAAACTTGCAATGAGCAAAGCCTGATATGGAATAAATTGAAAAGGCAACAACAAAACCACACGCAGAAAGTTGCTGTGTGGTTTGTCTTGTCAGAATGGGCAATTTACTCATTTTACCAGTTCCTAGATTTTAATGTGAGAAAGGAAGCTGTTCAATTATCTAAATATACCAATTGTTCGCGGACAGATGATGGGCAATTTGATCTGCTCTGTCTAATTCAGCAGCTCAGATAAGAAAGAAAAGACAGTCAGATGTCACCAAAGGGTTAATATTTTAAAAGATTAAATTTCCGGGGTTTTTTGCAAGGAATATTTCAGTTGGTTTTGAAAATTTCCAGGGTGAGATTCTTACCTTAAAATAAGCAATGCCTCTGTTTGCTTTTGCAAGATCCAGCCCTAAATGTGCTCCAGACTTTTGTCTATTTGACTGATACCTCCAAAAATTTTTATACTTACTAATAAAACAATTAAAATGAACAAATAAAACACTGTGTTACACAGTGAAAAGTGACCATATATTAAAGCTTAGAAATTCAAGCATCCATCTTTAAAAAATTTTGTTGTTGTTGTTGGTTTTGGAGGGTAGAAGATGAAATAAAATAATTTGGGCACTACAAATTCCAAGAATAATGTATCAAGCCTCAATAGCATACAATTTATGAAAAACCCTGTATAGCCATTTCATTTTTTCCCTAAAAACCTACATGAACAGCATCGTTTAAATTTTTAAACGCACTTAAAAGGAAACTTTTGCATGCTAGACCCCACTAAAGCAAACTTCCCCAAAGACAAAGCCACTTCAAATAATGAATGGAGAGAGACAAGGAAATCGGACACTTAAAGGCAGAAGTATAAATGGCATACCTGATATAATCTCTTTTACAGTAGGTTTTCCCATCCCTAACAAAGCACGTACAGCTTTCGTCCAAATACTGATTACACTCCGCACACTTCAAACATGCCGCATGCCATTCCAAATCCGGAGAAACCCTCAGAATATACTGATCATGAATTTGATTGCCGCAACCAACACATAGGGAAATCAGACGTTTTTCTGAAATGAAAATAAATACATGATTGACTAACCGTTTACTTCCTACGGAGATAAACACACTTTTAGTGTCGTTCTCTTATAGGGTGTACTCAGGGAGGTTTTTTTTTTTTTCCTCTCTCTCTCCTTCTTTCATTTTTTAAAGAGTATTGCACTTTGGGATGGTAATTGAAGTGTGCCATCAAAACCTTGACTCATTTGAAAAAGGAGGTGGAATATATGTAAAATGCAGATTTGAATAGTCTACATTTGTAAGCCTAGCACGCAATCAAACCGGCTCATTTTGTATTTTTCCCCTCCTCCCTCTTTGCTATAATCATTGGGAAAGATTATGGATAAGTCAAGTCAAAGAAAAGGTTTTGACTAGAAGCGTTAAGTGAACGCAGGGATGTCTATATTTTCTGTGAAGCACGCTCTTCAATAACACCTAGGACTGGATATTGTTAGCAGGAGCAGACATCAATATAGTTGTCACTCGTTCTCTTTTGCAAGTCTAATGCTAATTCATATCTCCGGGTATTGTATTCTCACGCAGACCTCGGTTAGCTCGGGATTCCCGAGGAGGAAATCGCCTCTTTGCACCAGAGGACGAGGGTTTGCGAGGGAGCCCTGGCGAATCCAAACACAAGGTACGCTCAGTTTCCCCAAGAGCAGAACCGACAGCGAGCAAGCAGCCGTGGCGGCCGCGAGAAAGGCCACCTTTTCTCTCGGTCCGGGCAGTGACTCCAGCTCCGCAGAGCCTGGCACCCGTGCCCGACAAAGACCCCCGCACCAGAACAGCACACCGAGCCCCACAAGGTAAAAGAGCCTCTTACTTTTTGGTGGATCTCCCATGTCTCCCATATCTGTGAGAGGGAGTAGTGTCCACAGTGCAATGGTGGTTGGACAGTGGTGACCAGCCCACAGCGAGGATGCTGGAGCTGTGGCTAAGGGGGAAACGGTGGCCCCTGGGGTGGCCGAGGCGGGAGAGCCGCTGCCCGGCTGCGCCGCGCCCTCGCCGATCCCGAGTCCACGTTACGCCGGCGGAGCTGGCGGAGCGGAGGCGCTGCGGCTGCGGCGGACTCGGCGCGGCTCGGCACCTCTCTCGCTTATCTCTTACTCAAACTTCTCGGCTCCAACTCAGCCCCTTCGCCATTGGTCTGACGCAGCGCGCGCGGACGTCAGGCGAGGGCCGCGCCCATTGGCTGCGGGGCGCGCGGCGCCGCCGCTCTGATTATCATATTTCAGCCCCGCCGCTGCGCTGCGCCACTGCCGGCCCGGCGCGTCCGCGGAGAGGCGGCCGTTGCGCTCGCCGGGCTGCTGCGCGGGCTCGGGCGGCGGCGGCGGCGACTCCGGCTCCGGCTGCGGCTCCCGCCCTCGCCTCCCCGCCGGCGCCGCTCGGCCGCGCCGCTCCTCCGCCGTGCGCTCCCGGGTCCCCGCGGTGCGCCCGGCGCGGTGCTCTGCGCTCTCGCCGGGGCCGCGCTGGCGGGTAGGTCTTCGTGCTGCGAGTCCCTCTCGGGCTCCGGGAGACGGGACTCGGGACGGGCCGCCGCGCTCGGTGTGGCCGCCGCGTAGCGCACGTCCGGGCCTGGCCCGGGCCTGGGCTGCCCTCGCGCTGGGGCGGAAGATCCGGCCGCGGGGTGATCACACCCGCGAGAGCTGTGCGCTGGCCGCTGCCGGTGACCGTCACCGGCCTCGGCCTCCAAACCGCGGGCCGGGAGGTGGCGGCGCTGCGTTCGCAGCGCACAGCTGAGGTTGGACCCGCGCAGGTAACGCGAAGTGCACTCCGCGGACAGAAAGCCTTTCTCTCCTTCCGACCTGCGAGGTCTGCTTTCCGGTTAACGCTGGAATGAAAGCGCGTGCTCACCGGGAGCCAGACTGCAGTGCCCTTCCAGCAGCCACAGTTTGTGAAGCGATTCTATACCGTCCAGCCCAGTCTCTCTCCTGTCCTCTTGCCCTTTGGTTTTAAACAAACGCGCAGTTAGCTAACGTTTTGATCATTTTAATCAAGTCTCCTTGTCTCTTAAAGGTTTCCTAAAAACTCATTCTAAGGAAGGGGTATATTACAGAAGAACAACGAAATACTTATTTCTCTTCACCGAGTGTGGATATCTAATCATTTTCTCTCGGGAAACAACCTGGAGAGAGAAGACTGTTGTGTGCATCTCGCCGGTAACTTTTTCCAGTCATTTCTTAACATGGTTCCATCCTCTCTCCCAAGGTCCCAAAGAGAAAGTCACAGAAAGCCCCCGAAGAGCCCTCCACCACCCCGAAAGCGCCCAAGCAGCTATTCCTTATCTGTTGGGTCTGCCAGTTTTATCTTAAAAAGCCTACAAACACACGCTGTAAAAGGCTTAACGTCGGTGTCTTGTGGCGGCGAGAAGACCCGGTGGGTTAGGAAACTGCTTTCTTTGTATCTCTCACCAGATCTGGCCCTCAATAAGACCTGCGAGCCCTCCGCGGCCTGGAAGGCAGGGTTTCAATGGCACTTTCTCTGAGTTCTCCCCGACCTGGCTGGGACTCTACCAGGAACCCCGTATATTTTGTTTTGTGCTGTTTCCTCTCAAGGAAGACTTCAAATCTAGACCTCTCTTGTTTTTATTATAAGTTATGTGGAGAGTGTGTGTAGAAGTGAAAGTTGGATTGACCTAAGGTGACGAATTTGCCGTTTGTATTTTGTTTTGTTCGAGTCCACGTTTCTGGTCTCTTAATATTCTGTGATTGAAGCCTTTTGTCAAGCTGCTTTTCCAAGCCGCTGCTGACAATTACTACACGAAGCTAGGCTTTCCACTATATGGGCATGTTTCCCGTACAGATAACCAAGTTAACCCCAGCGAGAAAGATACCGCCAGAACGTTGGAAAGTAAACAGCGAATTTGCCGAACCAATCATATCCCCTCACGCCTCGTTTATAACATGAAACTGAACACCAGCAGCAGTGGTGACTTATATTTGAGACGTTCTCAGTCCACCCTCCTTCGTGCCCTCCCCGGTCACCCCACACATACACAATGTGGTACTTTCAAACTCCCTACACCCAAAAGCTATTACAAAGAATTATTGTTGATGATAGCAATTCCAAGTAGAAAATCTGGCATGTGACTGGGAAGGAAACCTTCGGTAATGAGCAGTTTTACCATAATGCTGAAGACGTGTTTTCCTTTTCTTAGCCCACACCATTATTGTAAACAGTGTTTTTGTATTTGCTAAACTGATAGAAGCAAGCATCCGCGCATAAGGTACTTCCCTCCAAGGGAGAATGTTGAGAAGACCCAATCATTGTGTTCCCTGAAGGATGTGCTCTGGAGTTCTGTTTATAGATAATACATTTATCATCAAAATCAGAGTTAGGACACCACGTAGTATTGCTTCACTTTCCTGAAGTGATGATGTGATCAGGTATTTTTTTCTGTCTTCATTTATTTCTGGAGGTGGATTTTGTACATCAAATATATTTGTAAAAATTTTAGTTGTATAGAATATATACAACTCTAATTACATAGAAGTGCAATTATCGGTGTTTTTCAAAAGCACTCGATCCCAGGAGCGACCTCTTGTGTTCAAAGGGGGGATTAGATGCTCTTCTGTCAAAATTGGACTCATTTTGACCTTTGTGTATTCTATTAGGTCAAAAATAAATCCTTTGGAACAGCAACGATGTGAATTCCTGGTCTAAGTTCCTCTGCTGACAAGAGGAAAAAAAGAGTGAGTAGTTATTTAGGATAGTACCAAGCACTGCAAGCCACCCACAAAGACCTTACCGTGTCTGAATACAATAGGGATGCTGAGATGGAACAAATTCCTCTCGAGTCTATGACATCTGCCCACGTGCACTCGTGCATACTTTCCAAAATGCAGCTGTGACCCCCAAAGCCCCTAGTGAGCTCTGATGCCTAAGTTTTCCTGTGCTGTCGTTTCTTTCTCTGCCTTAATTAAAATTTAAACACTCCACATCAAACTTAATGGCAGATGCCAATTCCTGGACAAACATCAGGAAATCAAGCTACTTTCCATAAATCTAAATAGGTTTTAATTATAATTGAAGTGTAAATTTACAGTTACAATGGGCTTATTCTCTAATAACCTCTGGTGGATATATATGAATTTTCAGTTGGTTGTTTGAGGACTTGTGTGCAGTGAAAAAGCTTTTTCACTCCTACTTAAGAAAGAGTGGGAAGAAGTGAGGATTATGATCAGCTTCCCTTGAGATGTCTTTGGAAATTTTTTTCAGGGAGGCCGTGTACTGTGTTTAGCTCACACCCACATTGGGCTTCAGAGTAGAACAATGAGGCTATTAAAAATATATATGTGTGTATATATTTATATATATATATGTATACATACATAAAAAACAGAAGGATTTATGTTTTCTGATCTTGACAAACACCCAAACTGGGGGTCAAAACATAACATGAACATGCTTATTCAACTCTGGAAACATCTAATATTATTTGCACCTATGTTCTGTTTCTCCTTTTTGCTATTTCCATGTAGTCTCTAATCATGCAGAATAAGGCTATATAAGCCACTGGTGTGTTTCATTATGTCCAAGGGTCAGGCAAAATTATATGTGATTAAAGGGAGACAGGATTAACCATTTACATTCCACTGGGAGTGAGATGAGGGTATTACAGCTCATTTGCCTCTCTTCCAGTTGGTGGCTTATTGAGAATGGATCAAGTGAATTTGTTCTAATTTCAGAGAAAAAGAGCTATCTCTCCATGTACCGCTGGCTATAAAATCACTATCTCTTTTTCTTTTTACTTTAACTGATATGGTACCAGGCTATGATACTAAAAGTAGTTGTTAACAAGAACAAACCTTCGGTTGTGATTCTCCTTTTATTGCCTAAGACTCCTGCTGGGAATGTGGTTTTGTTGAGTGTCAAGTGCTTTATTAACCAGTTGAAACAATCTGGGTGAATTAGCAAGAACTTTCTTCCACAATCAGAGCTTTTTAGCCTGTACTTCTGAGTTCAGGTAGTCATTGGTGGCTGTCGCCAGTGTTCCGGAACGCTCTGCTGGGAGACCACGGCCTGAAGGCAGAAGGCAGCGTTCTCTGTGAGGCTCGGTTCCAGCCTCAGTTGCAGCCGGGATAGAACAGCGCGTTCCCAGCAGCAAGGAAGCTACGAGCCCCAGGTCTGGTCCAGGGAGGACAGGAATTTGCACCCGTTTCAAAGGGTGCTTCGGGAAGTGTTTATGAGGAATTCTCAAAATCGGCTGAAACCTTTGTCAACAGAAACTCCTTGCTCACCCTCTTTGAACTTCTGGACCTGACTGATTAGGCACAGTCGAGTTTAAAATGAGTTCTTCGTGGAGCCCAGGTAGGAACAGGGCAGTATGCTGACTAAGAGGTCTGGCCCCAGGATGCTCAGAAGCCTCCATTTACAAAGCGTTCATTAAAAGCACGGAGGTAGTGGGCGTCTAGAGGCGACCCTTTTCTGTCCTGATGCTGGGCAGGCGGCTGCAGTGTTTCCCATCAGCGCTGAGTCTTGCAAAGCGTCCACGGGTCCGCCAGAGCTCTAGGGAAACCCGAAGCGAGTTAACTCAGGGTAGCTGATCAAATTAATCAAATTTAGCTGTTCATTTTTTTCTTAAAAAAAACAAAAAGAGGGGGACCCCCTTCCCACGCCGCAGTCGGATCAGACAGCCAGCGCTGAACTCACACGGAAGGGTCGTTTTCTCTGCGGCTGGAGGTTTGCAGAGGATGAGGGGGAGGGGAAGCGAAGGCGCCCTGGAGGAGGTCAACAGGGGGAGGAGGAGGAGCAAAGAATTGCCGCCCAAGCGAGGAAGGGAGTCGGGAGCCCGGAAATCTACCAGGATCCCTCACATAACCCTCTCTGACAGCTCAGAATCCGCGCCCCCAAAACAGCCTCGCTGCTCCAGACAGACCGGGCCTTTAGCGTGGCGAGAGGTGGCGCAGGGCTGTTTTGTAAAGGGTGGGAGGGACTCGCTGGTGCTGTCTACCAGTAGATTCCGAGGGCATGCAGTTTGGGGCTGGAGCAGACTCTCCCAAATCCCCGCGAAAGCCTCCTGAGTCGGAGAGGTGAGGTCTGCGCACAGCGTTGGAAGTCGCCGTCTGCTGCCTCTCGCTCCACAGAGGTGAACGTGCGCGGCGAATCCACGCCTCCGAGTCTCGGCCTTGCAGACTTCACGGGGAGAGAAGACTCAGCCCTGTTTCTCCCCATGCAAAATACCAAGGAGAGCAAAGGACCAAGAGACGACCTCTTCGGAAACAGGGTCACTTGATCACCTCACCTGGGTTATTGACTCGCTCCGGGAAAGGTCAACAGCGCCTGCCCTGGGAGCAGCCATCCTCAGCTGGGCTGCCTCCGGGGCCTCCTGTGGAACTTCGCTCAGAACTCCGGTCCCTCCGCTCTTTCTGGCCTCAGAAACCCTGACACAGTCTTTCTTTGCAAGCTGCCCACCGGCCGCTTTCAAGCTCACACACACTTCTAGAAATTTAACCTGTCTTGAGAAAGGCTGAGCGAAGGACGCGCGCGCTAAACAGACTCCTCCCCAGGCCTCCTTCCAATTTCCAGTTTGCCAGCCTCCTAGCCGGACACATCTCTGACCTGTAAGGTTTTGAGTGGAGCGCGAAGGCATCTTCTATTCCACCGTCCTCTTGACACGAATGGGAACCCCGAATAAAATGTACATACTCTGCCCTAAGTCCTGCTTCAGCAAGAAGACCAATGTCCGCAGACCTCTCTTCATTTCCAGTTGGGGAGCGCACCCCCTGCCTAGGCCACACTCAGTTTCTTAAGCAAATCTGCTGCCTCCCCAGCCTCGGGAGAAGGGACGGAGTAGTTGTGCTTGGATGGTTAGGAACATGAAAGCGAAGGTGAATCCAGTCACCAGAGATCAGGAGAACCTCATTAAATGTGGGGCGGGGTGTCACTATGGGCTGTTACGAGTTGCTTCCCGCTTCTAGACACAAAAGTGGGGTACAAAACACAGCCTCCTGCAGTGGGCTCCTAATTGCCACCCTTTCCGAAGGGTGAACTTTGCAGTCTTAAGTTGATCCCCACTATGTTCATGCCCCATCCCCCAAACTTCCCCCACAGGAAGATACTTGTAGAAATGAATCAATCAAAATATCATTCTTCACTCTGCCAAATCACCTCCTCTGCTATCTGCCAGAGGCTCAGATTCCACCGGGTGACTGCATTTCAGAAGGCTGTGAGGGCAGCGGCCAGCTCTGCGTTTGTCTTGGTGGCCACGTCCAGAAATGATGAACAGCACAGTTACTGATATAAAACTTTTTTTTAATTGAACAGTACCATAATTCTAAATGCCCTCCTAGTACCTCAAAGTACTAGGTGGCCTTTTTCAGATTTACTTCCTTCACTTTGTATTGCAAATGTTTAATTAAAAAAAAACAACAACAGAAAGATCCACAAGGCTGGCATGCCCTCCTGCCTCTGTTGTTAGGCTAACTTGGCAGGCTGATTAAGCTGGGCTTCTTTGTTGATTTAAAGAGTTTACCAGGCAAGAAGTAATTATCTTGTTGTCTTTTCTCAGTTGTCTATCATTGACTCATATCTGGTACAACCTTATTGTGTGATCCAGAAATGAAAAATAAAATTTTTTGACTTAAAAATATAATAAAGGTAACCAAAGTCTATTTAAACTTTAACCAGTTTTATTACACTCTAGTACATGAGAGGTATCTAAAGCATATAGCATATCATTTATGTCTAATTATGAATCAATTATATGCTAATGATAGCACTATTTAAGATTGCAAGATAATTCCATAAAGAAGAAATGGAAGTGCTATTTCTAATATGCATAAAATCCTCCTTCAAAAAAATAATTGTCAGGCTTAAAATGATATTCAAGGGCACTTTTTATGAAGAAGCTAGAGCAAAATCTGAAACATCACAAACTAAAAATTTTATGACTTTGCTCCTTACCTAGATTATTACAAGTTAAGGCTTTCAGAATATGTGTTCCTGTTTTGCATACCGTCAATAACATCCAAAAAAAATACATTTTCAAGTTGTGTGTCTGTCCCTCCTTTCTTTTCTCAAATATATAATCAAATATCACCAAGAAATAAAACCTGAAAAAGTCCTAGGTAATGCTTAAGGAATCAGTATGATTTAACTGGTTTGACAATTTTGTGTGATCTTTCTCTAAATATAAATGCTACTATTGTGCAGTTAATACACTTTTTGATAATATACTGATATATTTGATAATATACTTTGTAATTTATAATAAATCAATATCAGTAAAAGCAATATAAAGTAAGTAAACTTACCCTCTATGCTATCTGGTTAAGGCATATTATCAAAATATAGAAATGTAGTAAGATGTATGTAACAAATATGTGGCTCTCATCAGATTATTCAGTCTAATTATAAAAACACTGAACCGTAATATGACGTGTGTTTTAGTAGACTATCTGGCTAAGCTTTGCCCTCAAGAATCCCTTGCCTCTCCCCAGCTATAAGAAGATTCCTGCGCCTTATACTGTAATGCTAAGTCAGAAATTATGTGATTACTCATAACATCAGCAAGACTCCTGACTTTCATTTAAATATCAGGACTCAAATTGCTTTTTGTCTCACTTCAGAGTAAGGTATAGTGTGTTGTTTTCATCTTGGCCTGGTCTTAAGGTTTATTTACACTTTCCTTCTTATGAGCTACACAAACCATTGGTGATGAGAACCGTTACATATTATTTCAGTGGCTTGGATTCTCATTTCATTTGATATATGAAAAAAGCACAGATCATGTCTTTTAGTTCATAACATCATGTTTCTTCTGATCCTGGAATGTTGACGTAGCTGTTCCAAATATTGCGTGGTGCACTTCTGCAAAGACTCGCCCCACACCAGAGCAGATGCGAGTCTCTGATGCGATTCTCAATGCCCTGGATTGTTCTGGAAATGAGGACGACACATGAGTGCAGCACACGTGGTGGCGTAGGGCATAAGTGGATGGAAAATAACACTTTGAAGGGTGGCGGGCAAAGAATTGAGTGTAGTAACTTTATCAGTCATGAAAAAACAGGATGAAAGTAGATGTTGGGCCAAGATGAGAGAAGTAACCACTTTTGCAAAGAGAAAGAGAAAGCTTATTGAGGAAAAGAAAGCATCAGTTAAATGTCAAGAGGCACAAAAGAAAAGAATGGGACATGATGACCCAGTTCATGCTTTTAGAACATGTGATTAAAAACAAAACATCTGAGACAGATGAGAGGTGGAAAAAGTGAAATTTATGGTTATTTTAATCTGGCATTGAAAACTTTAAAAATGAAATTTGAGAAAAGGATTTTTCTGGTAAAAGTAAATTATTTGGGACTAATTTTAAAGTTTTACTTCATTATACTGGAATGTTTACCAATGGCAGACTCATTATTTGGCACACAGTTTCAACATACAAAATACCAACTAAAAGTGCTAGCAGTACCATAATATGGATCCTATACTGTTTTATGTAACTAGGTGGATATAACAGTAGGATTCAGAACCCAGGGGAGAATACCAAATTTGAGAAGAATTTTTTGAAAAAAATGCCATCAAAGGTTTCCAGAGTTTTTGTTAGCCCTGAAAATTGGATTATACCGGAAAGTGTAATTCAAATATTTGGCAATGCTCACTTAAACCACAATACGAAGAGAAAGGTGTTGTGAAAACACTGCTCCTGCTCCGATTTATGCAAAACAACTTGAAGAGCTGCCAGCAGCCTTGTTATGTTAGCAATTCTGAGGAGGCTTCACGTTCTCTTAGACTGCTTCTAATGGGAGAAGAATGCGAGCCAAAAACATGAGGGAGCAATTCTTGGCACGCATGGCACCCACACACTCAGGAAGTGAGCTTGGGTGTTGGAAAGGTCATATACAGTTGTCCGCATAGAACCCACTCTCCAGGTTCAGGGCCAGAGTGTGTGTGCATGTGCGCAGACCAAAAAGGCCGCAGAAGCCTGAGGGGAAGCAGCGGTGCCCCAGAAAAGGGTACAGGTAGCCAGAATCCAACAGTGCTGGAGCCATGGAGGTTATAGAGAAGAAATATGAGACTGAGAGCATCCACAGCAGTAATAGCACAGGAGGCACAGAGAAAGATGAATCAGGGATTAACCATGGTAAAATACCAAGCAAAAGAGCCAACAGATTCAACCAAGCATTGGAAATCTTTTCTCCTCACAAGTTTCACTATTCCAAGTACAAACTGATCGGCCAAGGTCGGGTCAATCTTCATGCTGAGAGCAGGAAAAGCTGAGTGTATCCCATGGCAGAGTGGGAAACACCAAAGGGCCTATTAATGTTAAAAAGAAGAAAGGAAAATAATTCATGGTTTGCCAGTGGAAATGCTCCTGATAACACATATTAATCAAAGTTGCAGTCCCCCTCGTACCTGCAACTTTCACTTTGGGTTGATGATATCAACACATCAGTATTATTGGTTGCTGTTGGTCTGTGGCCTTCTAGACGTTCATGTTTTACGTGTCCCCCTTGTGTTTCTAGCTTTAACATTTTGGATCATCTTAGAATGTCTCCTCATTGAGAATTTTTTACACAAAGAGCTTGTTATATGGCAGTTTCTGGAAGACTAACTAGGCAGCCACTATACTGTGCAGCTGAGAGGACTGCAGAGCAGGCTACCTGATTGCCACGGTCCTCCCTCTCGCATCTTTCAAGGTCTCCGAAATACTTCTGGTAATGACTGGCTGCTTTGACAACCAGGAGGACCTTAAGTGTTCAGCAATTTTCCTTTGGTTTCATTTGGTTGGTTTGAATTCAGATGCCAAAGCTTTCTATGGAATTTTTTCTGTTTCTTTACTCTTTTGTACTGTTAGGAAAGTTTGTATCATAAATCCATCTGTAATAAGAACAAAGAAAATTTGTGTCATAGGTACATCTGTGATAAGAACAAAGAGAACAGGATCTGGGTTTGGTGATGCACATCCATAATCCCAGAGGCATGAGGGTTGCAAGTTCCAACTTAACCTGGGCACTTCAGTACTTAGCAAGACTGCATCGCAGAATAAAACCTGAACACGGGGGGCCGGAGGGTTAGCTCAGTGGTTCCGGCACCTGCCTCGCAAGCACAAGGTCCTGAGTTCGATCCCCAGTAACCACATATAATGCTGGGCGTGGAGACACGCCCACCAACAATCAACACCGCATACCACAATGCCAGGCGTGGTGGCTCATGCCTGTTATCCCAGCACTCTGGAGGCAGAGACAGGAGGATTGCTGAGTTCGTGGCGGCTTGCCTGGGCACCATAGTGAGCCCAGGGCCAGGCTGAACTACAAAGCGAGACCCTGTCTCAAAAAAGCAAAAAAAAAAAAAACCTGAACACGGGGTGGAGATGTGATTTAGTGTAAAGGCCTCGGATTCACTTCCCAGTACCCTCCCCCCTGCTCATACACCCACAGAAGAGAAAAGGGAGAAAGGTGTCAGAGCTGATAAAGATGACAGGCCAAAGAATAAGTGACATAAATTGGAATATTACTCAGAATTAAATGGAAGGAACTGTCGATAGATGTTATAATGTGGGTATATCTTAAAAGAATATTCTGCTGGGCATGGTGGCTCATGCCTGTAACCCAGCACTCGGGAGGCAGAGACAGGAGGATTGCTGAGTTCGAGGCTTGCCTGGGCTACATAGTGAGCTCAGAGCCAGCCTGAACTACAAAGTGAGACCCTATCTCAAAAAAAAAAAAAAAAAGAATATTCTGAGTGTAACACATGAGATTAAAAATGGACACACTACACTTTTATTTGTTTGCAATTCTAGGATGTGCAGGTTGATTTGTGACAGATACTGTCCGGGACACCATGAGTGGTTTGGGAATAGACAGAAGATGGAAAGATCTGGAGAAAAATTTTGGAGGTGGTAGGTATGTTCCTTAGTTTCATAAGTATATACATTTCTCAAAGCTACAAAATGATATTTTTTAAATATATAAAGTTTACTGCATGAAGAAGTTAAAAACTCTGTGTTGCCTTCTTTACTATTATTGGTACTATTATTATTATTATTATATAATTTTCAAAACAAACATGAGAAAAGAACAACTACACAGCATCATATGCAGTGGAAAAAAAGCAGTTTACAGAGGAATAAAAAATTTACCTCAACCTACTTAGTATTTGGTCAGTTGTTGCTCAGGAACTTGAAACT
>PVIC010016714.1:0-33552 GCA_004025085.1 Thryonomys swinderianus | reverse complement strand
TGAGCTAACCCTCCGGCCCTGTTTTTTTTTTTGAGACAGGGTCTTGCTTTGTAGTTCAGGCTGGCCCTGCGCTCACTATGTAGCCCAGGCAAGCCGCCGCGAACTCAGCAATCCTACTGTCTCTGCCTCCCGAGTGCTGGGATTACAGGCGTGAGCCATGATGCCTGGCACTGTGGTATGTGGCATTGATTGCTGGTGGGCGTGAGTCACCACGCCCAGCAGTGTATGTGGTTACCAGGATCGAACTCAGGACCTTGTGCTTGCGAGGCAGGCACCGGAACCACTGAGCTAAATCTCCGGCCCCTGTTTTTTTGTTTTCATAAGTACTAATCTGTACTTACTGGGACCAGTGCTTTAAAATCTGTCATTTTAGAGCAGAACTTATGTTGATCTTTAGCATAATACTCAAAAGATACAAAATTGTCAAAATGAAGGCAATTATAAGCGCATTCACACCATGAATAATTCACCTCATTTGTAGATGTATGTGTGAAAAGAACTTGATCAACTGTAAATACTCCTGGAGGATGTGGAACACTCACCAAAATGTGAAAGTAATGCAGAAACCATCCCACTTGGAGCTGAGGCAGCTTCTGCAGGGCTCACATTACAGCCCTACAGCCCACAGCCGAGTCTGCATCCTCCTTCCATACCGTTCTGAGGAGCTTCCCGACAGCCCTGGCACAGCTAGTCTTAGCCCCTTCCTAGCCCCAGCTCTCCACCTAAGGGATCTTGGCTTCCTCCACACCCCTAGGCCTTTGAATGGGGCTGCTAGGGGGCTCTATCAGTGTGTATTTTTTTTTTCTTTTTGAGACAGGGTCTCGCTTTGTAGTTCAGGCTGGCCCTGAGCTCACTACGGTGCCCAGGCAAGCCGCCAAGAACTCAGCAATCCTACTGTCTCTGCCTCCCGAGTGTTGGGATGACAGGCGTGAGCCACCACGTCCGGCATTGTGGTATGCGGTGTTGATTGTTGGTGGGCGTGAGTCTCCACGCCCAGCATTATATGTGGTTACCGGGGATCGAACTCAGGACCTTGCACTTGTGAGGCAGGCACCGGAACCACTATCAGTGTGTACTTTTAAAGCCTCCCAGGGCCTCTAGGAATTGGAACCTTGTCATGGGGACCTAGAGAAGGAGCGGTTCCTCTCTTCAGTCCTGCCTGCCTCCCTACCTTGAATTGGGGCAGCAGGCCTGACCCTCTTTGTCCATCTGCCCCACTGTCACATCGCAGTGGCCAGGGAGCCTGGATGTCCTCTCTCCTGCCTGTTTGTCTGTCTGCCATCATGAGCCTATGCAGCTAGAGCTGCCCAGCTCCCAGCTAAGCTCAGTGGGAATCCCAGGCTGATCCACATCTTTGTGCCTGGGACCTTCCTTCGCTTCGGGTAAATGGCAGTGCCTCACCGCATCTTGTACAACATTAGGGGTTTATAACTTAACTAACATTTCTGGTAATATTTACAGTATGGCAAACATTTAAAATTATACTGGCTATATACTTAAAGTTCTAATTTAATCTGCATATATTTAAATACATAATAAACATCTTTATCTACAAAGAGATATTGAATAAATACTGTTTTAGATTTTTACCATGTGAGATAGAACTGTCCCTCTGGGATTGTCTTGGATGATATTCTATTTTCTTAAATTATTTTACATAGTTTTTGTTAAAATATGCTGTCTCCAAATATTAAGACTTAACTAGGCTTATCAAATCTACCATTTCAATAAACACAAGCTTGTAACATTTATGGTAATAACCCTAAGTTAATTGATCAACCCTTTTATGCTCATTATTGGAAGAAAGAAGAGCCCATTGTCCTTGTTTTGTTGGGTTAACGAGAAGGAATGTGCCCCAAGCTGGATGGCTCAGGGTGCAAGTGGGAGCCACAGGAACAGCGCCTCAGGTACTCTAACAGGAAAAGAGTGTCACTTAATGAAGGCATTTTAAAGGTCCTTGCAAAGGAGAGAAGGAAGCGCCTGAGTGTACAGGTTGCTGAGAGCTAAACCAGGGCCGCGAGTGGGTGTGACTTTGCTACTGAGGTGGTTTTCATTGTGTAACTTGCGAATCTGTGTCTTCAGTCTGTTTTCCAGAGCTCTCGACAGAAATGTCCAGGTCCTTTGTAGACATCTGAAGCTGCCTGGGATTCGGCACCTCCAGCATGGCAGTAATCACTAATGGGTAGTTTCTTATCTGCCCCCACTGTTGCTCCATGGGGTGGCTGGTCGAGGTGGGTGGTTGACTTCCCTACTCAGCCTCCCGCATGGCGTCTCTTTTCACACTGCTTTGGTTCAGTGGTTTCCCAATAGCTTCCCGAACATTCTCAGCATTTATTCTCTTCCTTTTCCACTCTTGTGCTTCCTCTTTGACTCACACACATCCCAAACTCACTTTTTTTTCTGCTTATTTCATCAATGATACTTTAACCCACCTGATTAAAGAGTCTTACTCATCAGTACTGTGGACCCTGGCATGACCAAGTCAGTTTGTTCGTATCTTGACTTACAAACTGATTGTAAGTCAAGATGACTTTTCCCGTAAGAAATGATGGAAATCATTTCTGAACCTCCCAAAGCACCCCGTAACCAACCTTCTCTAATAAAAAGGGCTCTAATGTGCGTAATTTACCAGAAACACCAATGATTTTCCTAGTGTATTCAACAAAAAGTTATAAAATATGCCTGATTTTTAAAAAAAATTCCATATTGTACTGAACCACTGAAGTGGACATCTTTGGCCTGCAGGCAGGGAGGATGAGGAGGAAAGTGGTTACTGTTGGGAAGCAGCGTCTCCTCCATGAGAACTCCAGCAGTCGGCTCTCTGGTGCCCTTTCTTTTCTTGGGAGAGTCTGAAGCCACCCAGACCTGCCTCTGGGTCACTGGGTCACAACCTTTTCAGAACAAAAGAGTGGTCGAAGGTTACCTGTATCTGTCTTTGCTTTAACAACTGTTCTGTAGTATGGCATGACTGTCATTAAGTGAGTGAATGCAATGATTGGCTTTTTCTCTATCTGGGTGAGTTTTCTCTATAAATGCTTGGAGCTCTGTCCAGTTTCTCAGGATTTCCTTCATCTGAGGAGAAAAACTGCTGCACTGAAATACTTCCCTCTTCAGAAAGCTCCTCAGCTGCTGTTCTCTGCTCAGCCCCAAGTTGCTGACGTTCCTGCTAGACAATTCTTGAGTGTTCCTCCACCCGTTCCTCAACACCGCTATCCACCTGCAGCCTATGGACTCATGTGTCATCATTCAAAGGGTCAGTTGAAGGCTTGGGCTTCTTTACACAGCCTTCAGTATCTCTCTTGTATAATTCGAGGCCACACTTCCTTCTAGGCAAATCTCAGTATCCTTAGAAAGACACTGGCCTGGGGTTTCTCAATTAACCCCACACAGGAAAGGATGTTGTAATGTTCCTGCAGAGCTCCTTAATTGTTAAATCTGCATTGGAGAAGCATTTCAGAGTAATTCCTAAGAAGCTATACACGCTTCTTAAAGTCAGCTATGACCTACTCCACAGGCTGGGAGGAGTTTGAGAGCCATGGGAATTCTTCTAATTCATCATCTTTTTCAGTTGAAAACTAGATGAGAGCGAAAGCCATTTCTCTGTGATCGTTTTGAAGTGGTGTATGTAATTTTCAGCAGCCCTTTTCTCAGCGCCAGCTGCTTCCCCATGCCTAGGGCCACTATGAGCCCCAACTCCCACTTTAAATTGTGAAATGACCCCCTTACTGGCAAAAATGTTTCACCATTATCACTTGTTGATGGGTTATCTTTTACAAGATCTAGATTTATAACCCAAGCTTTTTCACACAATATAACTCAGGCTGTAGCCCTCTATCTGCCTTTCATCTATCCACCCTAGTAATAGCCTTTCTACTTCAGCTAACACTGTTGGTCTGACTTACAGGTTTGAGTAACACATTTAGCAATGGCAGTTTCCTTATATGGAATCCAGAGTGCTAACCATTATACCATGGAGCACCTTAGCGTCCTTGTACAAATCTTTTCTCTGTAAGACTGTTGAGAGGGTGGATTTTGCCATGCTGTACATATTAGTGAGATGGGTTACATCAATACCAGTCTCATATTTCTCCACAATTTCCTCACTGACCCCCATACCAGGCATCAAACTCAGGACCTTATGCTTGCCAGGCAGGGATGGCACCAGCAACATTGAGCTACATCCCGGGCCCTCCTCCTTTTTGATTTTTTTTTTTTAATCTTCCTTTTCTTTCTTAGCTTCTTTTCTAGCTTTTTGGGAGTCATTTTGATAGCAGTAATTGTAGCAATCCTGTAAAGCAGTGATCAAAATCATGCCTACAAACACGTGCATATGGGCCCAGACTGACACTTCTGTACATTTATACATGTTTGTCTAGCATTGCAAATCTGGTTTACAACTGCACAGGTGGCTGGCTTTCAGGTCATAATTCAAGACTTAGGTCATAAGTTAAAACTAATATTCCGATCATAGCCCAAGCTGCTCAGTGAGGCTAGTCATAATTTGAGGGTCCATTGTATATGCCCAGTGTACCATTGTGATATTCAGGAAGTGTTCAGTGAATGCAAAAACCCAACTTGAGTCATGTCTTAGTAATAGGAGTTCAAATATAACATGAGAAATTCAAGCCCCCTGCTTTCCCTTACCATGGCCTGGGCCTTAGTTCACTCACTGTTACGCTTGCCTCTATCCTTGTAAGGATTGCTGTGAGAATTTGATGTTGCTAACATCACTAAAAACTGTCAAGCTGCTTGTTACTAATTTACAAATCAAGTTTGCAGTGATCTCCTGCTTGGTTCATTTTTTTTTTTTTTTTTTGTAGAACCAGGGATCAAACTTAAGATCTTGAACTTCGAAGGCAGGGAAGGTGCCACCGAGCTAAAGCCCCAGCTTAGCCTCTTGCTTTCTAAATTGAAGTTGCTTGGCATATTTATGCTTGGCATGGCTTGACTCCATTTACATTTTTCTCCTGTGTCCATCTAGAGTTTGCATATACTTCCTGGTTCCCTGTTTCGGTGCTGTGGATGTCCCCTGTGGGCACCTGTCTCATTACCTTTGCTTACCTTGTTCCTCAGCATCAGTTTCTCACCTCACATGCTTCACTTGATGCAGTCCTTCTAGATCTAGCTGAAGTACTATTGGTCTTCTTGGAGACTCCTGTGTCCCAGTCAGCTGTAATCATTCTTTTTTCCCCACACTTTCTTTTTATTTTACAGTAATTAGCTATTGTATTCTTTTTTAAGGCTATTCACATACCCTCCATTCCTCTCTCCTTCCTGTGGAAGTAGAATTCCTTGCCCTTTCCCATTTGGGTTTGGGTGTGACCATGTGACTTGCATTAGCCAGTGAAACACTCCTACTAGGAACTTGTGTTTCTTGAGCTTTAAAAACCACATACAACTACCACGATGTCTTTTGAATGTGGCACATTCAAGATGGTGCTCACTGTACCATGCAGAATCCCTCAGACAGCCCCTCTGCTAGCACATGATGCATGTATAACCTGAGGGAAGATACGCTCCCCAGACTGTGGGGTTCTGGGTGAATGCAGCCTAGCCTAGCCTACTGTGTACAGTTGTTAATGAGCACTTCTTCCTCACCAGGTTCCCAATGCTTAAAGGTAGACGCTGCGTCTAGTTCACTTTTATCCACACTTGGTTCTAACTTCCCTGCACCTAGTGGGTGCTCTGAATAATTTTGCCATATTTTTCCTAGAACAGTGGAGAACAATACTGATTTGGGAAGAACAAGGAGTACTATTTTATAAAGACTATGTAATACATGTTGGAGTAAATGTCATATCTTAGGGTCCTGTCTAATGCACAGTGGTGTAAATAACAGAAGAAAAAATGCTGGAGGAAGAGCCAGAGGGTACAACATGGAGAGGGGTTAACTCTGCCATAGTTGTGCCACCTCACATGCCATGCCAGCAGAGTTTGGCTCTGAGCCTTTTAATGTTGGCAAACAAGTTCTGGAAAGACAGTTTCAGTTTTAAGGTGGCTTTTGTGAAATCACATGTCATATGTCGCTTTATTTCTAATTGCATTTTTTAAATTCACAAGTGGCTCAGTGTTTCTCAGCGAGTTTTAAAGTCATTAGAGTGAATTAGTGGAGTGTTTTCCCGAGATTGATTAGTGTGATGCCTGCTTTCACATTAATTTCTACAGGACGTTTAAAAACAAAGGCAAGAGATAGGAGTCACTCTAATTAGATAAATGTACAGTTTTGATAGCTTTACGAGCGCTACTCATCGTAGTAGCTTGAAAAGACTCATCATTTCTGTCCTTTATTCTTTTTTCCCCAATCAAGTCTATGATCCACGGGATCTGCACCTCCATGGCATCACTCTCCATTTTCTAGAAAACGCAATAGTTTCCCTGAAAATTATTTTGGACCCAGCTCCTAGCGTTATCCTGAGGAAGTCACATGCAGGCCTCTTGCCCTTTTTTTAATCACTCTCACTGACCTCCCCCTTATGTGTGTGTTTCTGTGTTTCGTATTTATGACCGATAACCCCTCATGAGATGTATTTTTACTTAAGATTTTTTTTTAAGATTTTGGTATTTATTTTTAAACATTAATAATTTCTTCATTAGAAATCTAACATATTTTTTAGACAGAAATCTGTTATCTTTACCTCATTATATTCCTTCCTGTATAGTATTCCCTTGGGTGAAGGTAGCCCAGCGTCACCCATTCCCCTGTAGTGAGGCATGTTATTCCTGGTGAGCATCGTCCCAATCGTGGATGTTGGTTCCAAGACATAAAATAACCCTACGATACACAGGATTTTAAGGAAGACTCTTCTTCATCTATTGGCAGGAGGCAGATACTAAAAAAGAATGGTGTAACTTAGGGGTTGGTGAACTGGCACACAAGCAATAACAGGCTCGCTTGTTTTTGTCTGATGCATGCATTCAGAGGAGTTTTTTAGATTTTAAAGCTCATTTCAGATGAAAAAGAAATCCAAGGAATAATAGTTCATAATATCTAAGTTAGGAAATTCATAATTTTTTTTTTTTGAGACAGGGTCTTACTTCGTAGTTCAGGCTGGCCCTGAGCTCACTACGTAACCCAGGCAAGCCTTGAACTCAGCAATCCTCCTGCCTCTGCCTCCCGAGTGCTGGGATTACAGGCATGAGCCACCACACCCAGCACTGTAGTATGTGGTATTGATTGCTGGTAGGCGTGAGTCACCACGCCCAGCCTTGTATGTGGTTACCAGGGATTGAACTCAGGACCTTGGGCTTGTGAGGCAGGCTCTGGAACCAGTGAGCTAACCCTGTGGCCCATGAAATTCAGATTTTGTGGTTCATAAAATTTGTGGAGGACAAATATAGTCATTTGTGTTTTTTTTTAAAAATATTTTTTGGGCAAATTGGGGATTGAACTCGGGACCTTGTGCTTCCAAGGTAGGAGCGGTACCACTTGAGCTAAATCCCCAGCCCCTAGTCATTTGTGTTCTATCCATGGCTGCCCTTGCAAGTCGGTGCAGCAGGGTCCATATGACCTTGAAGACTGACATAAGTTCTGTCTGACCTTCTACAGAAAAAATTGACTGGAATGGAAATGAGTCTGGAGTGAGAGAGGTAAAATTAACTAGCACTAAGTTTCCACAGTGGAGGGTTCCTCAGTTTGAAACTACTCAACTCCTTCCAGTCAGGAAGTTGAGTAGAAATTTGTACCCTCAGTAGAAATTATTTAAAAGGACAGCAGAAGTGAAAATGACCAGCAAACTGGCTTGTGCACCTTGGGACTCAGTTGTTCCCTTTTGAGATCAAAATTCTGGCTTCTATCAGACCTACAGATCTGAGCAAGACTTTTTATTCTCCACAAGTTCCTACTAGTTAAAGTCACATAATGCATGTCTGCGGACAGTTCAGGCAAGTCCTCTGGTGTTTGAGCCTTGGTTTCTTTATTGATGAAATAAGAATGATAACTCTTCTGAGATCATCTTGAGGGTTGATAGTAACAGTGGTTGTGACTGTTACTGGCTTGAATCTCATGCCCACAAGCTGGTTATTATTTACATGGTACGTTTCCCCTAGAGAACAGGTTGCTCATCAGAAGTCCTAAGCCAGTAGCAGAGCTGAGACAAAAAAGACCCGAGTTGGATTAGCTCTGACACAGGGGAATAGAAGCTAGTGTGGAGTTACCCTTTGTATCCTGTGTGTCCTTGAATGTACTTAAATTTCTGGACATAAATTTCTGCTGTTTAAAAGTTTCTCTTTAGAGTTGAAAATCATTTCCAGTGACCTGTTTAAGAATGTGAAATGATGTGGAGTGGGCCGAGTGCTAGAGGGATTCTTAAAGGAATCACTATCACTTGGGACACAGGCTCAACAGTGGGCATCTGTTCTTGTCTGACGCCCGCCGTGGCGTCAGCCCCAATGAAGGCATGCTTGTCTTTTTTTTTTTTTTTTAAGAATAGAATATAGGGCCGGAGGGTTAGCTCAGTGGTTCCGGTGCCTGCCTCGCAAGCCCAAGGTCCTGAGTTCGATCCCCGGTAACCACATGTAATGCTGGGTGTGGAGACAGGCCCACCAACAATCAACACCGCATACCACAATGCTGGACGTGGTGGCTCACGCCTGTAATCCCAGCACTTGGGAGGCAGAGACAGGAGGATCGCTGAGTTCGCGGCGGCTTGCTTGGGCACCATAGTGAGCTCAGGGCCAGCCTGAACTACAAAGCGAGACCCTGTCTCAAAAAGAAAGAAAGAAAGAAAAAAGAATAGAATATAAATGAAGCTCTGTTTCCCCATGAAACCACTTGTGTGGAACCAAAATACAAAGGAAAATCGGTGACCTTGACTCACACTTGTCTCCAGTGTTCTCAGCTTTCAAAGACACTTTTTTCATTTCCATTTTTTTCTGAATAAACTATTGCAAGGAATCTAATACATAGCTGTTTAAACAAACCTAGTTATTGTTATTTGGTGCCTAATTTGGTTGGAAAAGTGTTGCCATATGAATTAAAATGTTATGTTGTTACTTTTCTGGATGGCACTTTTAAAAATTGGATTTTGATATGGATAATTTCAGAGAAATATTAATATTGACAAGGAACTATTAATATTGAACATGAGTACTTTCTTGTCTATAGAATTCATGACAGGAATTGTGTGCTTGACAGGTGCTTACATCATTGAATGACTTTCACCCATTTTACTCTCAGAATTGGGAGCTACATTGTTTATTTTACTTATTCCGTAAGCATCCACTGGATATCAGGCCGTGTGTTGTTCCAGTTGTCACTAACAAAGACCAAAATCCTAATGTTCTTGTACTTTACATTCTTTAAAATATTTATAATTGGTGGACTTAGTGCTAGTGCTCCTGATAGGGAAAAGCAGGAAAATAAGATCTCATTTCAGTTTTCACTTTTCCACATCTAAAAATGATGGTAACTTTATCTACTTTTCTAAGGTTTTGAATTTTTATTTACTAACAATTTTAATAAATTTAGTTGTTTTGATGAAGGGTCTTGTCCCTTATTGCTACTGTTTCTGGAGAACAACTGTGTCTCAGACCCTATGATAAATGTTTACATTATAAAACTGCAGCCCCTCTATTCAGTAGAAACACATGCAGAATCTTTAAAATGTTTTAATTGTCACTTATTCTGGGGTTATAGTGATAGTTCCATAATGCTGGACTCTGAACTATTGAGAATTGGGACTGAAACACGGTCTTTCAGGTGGGAACCTGGGAGACAGGTGATACAGACACACATACCCTCCTCTTCTCCAAACCCACAGAGCTGCTGGGTAGCAGCACACCTATGTATTACATCTATGTAATATGGCACACCTATGTAAAATACAGACGTGAAAGGGAGGGGAAGAAGGAGGAAAAGAAGAACAAATGAAACAGAGGAAGGTGCTAATAACCAAAATTAAAATAACAAAAAGCATTTAAGTTGCTGAATTGCCACAGCATGGCATCTGCAGTGACCAGATGGTCAAGAAGTGCCCCTGGAAGGAAACTGTTGGTGCAAAGTCAGTAAGCCAATTAGCTATTTGAATCTGGCTTTATTGAAAGAGAGAGTTGAGCTTCAGTTAAACCTAATGCTTAGCCTGAGAAGTCAATGTTGTGGAACAGTTGGAAGTTGGGGTGGTAATAAAATGAACAGTTTTCTTTGCTTCATACTATCATCAAGCCCCTAAGGCTCTTCTAGAGGCACCAGGCCCCCAGTTAGTTCTTGGGCTTAAGCACTTATTTTAAACACCAGTTGATGAACTGATGGTGCTGATGTTGCCTTTGTTGGTGCTGTGGAGAATGACTTGTATTTTGGCCTGGCGGGTTAGGGAATTGCTAAAGCAAAGATGAACTGTGTGATCAAAGTACTGTGACAGCTTTTAAGATGTCATTTCAGTATGTTTTCATAAGGCTCTGAAATGTTTTTGCAACGTTTTTCATTGAGAGGGAAACTGCCATTATTTCTAAACTGTAAATAATGAGGAACTAAAGTGTCAAATACATTTAAGGATCATAAATAGACAATAACTCTTACATTGTTGTATTAATCTTACTTTTTTTCATTCTTGAAATAAAATACCTGGCACCCAGAGTTAAAGATTCATTTCAGCTCACAGTTTGCAAAGGTTTTAGTTCATAGCTGTCTCCAGAGCAGGGTCACTTGTCAGGGAGGTATCAACGAGGAGAAACGGTCCATGGCAGAGCAGGCAGGAGACAGTGAAGCACCAAGCAGCAGACTGCCTTCTTTTTGTCTCTTTTTATTCCATCCAGGCTACAAAGCTATTGGTGGGTGCCATCCACTCATAGAGTGGGCCTTCCCATTATCCACACCCAGAATTGTGATAAACCAATTAAGGAACTAATTCAGAACCACATACCCTTAATCCCCGTGTTAGACACCATGAATCGCCACCTCTGAAAATCCCCACCTATGAATGCAAGAGGCATGGGAGGACTACCTAGATGCATGTTCCTATCAGTTGGCTTGAACAATCTCTGCATAATATTCAAGCAAAACTGAATCCTTACTAAGTAAACATTTTTGTATATACTGCCTTCTCTTTATCTTTCTGTGCCTTTATCTTCTGTTTGACTCTCAGCTGTTCTGCCTGGATAGCTTTATCTTCTGGTACTGTCTCTTGAGCTTGCTTACAGTTAGCCAATACCTGATCATATTCCTTAAATCGTTGCTATTGTTGAGATCTGCAATATAGTGCTTTGGTATTTGAATGCTCTATTTCAAGAGCCTCCAAACAATTGTCTACTGCTCCCTGCCAATTTGGCATCTTCAGTCTACAGCAATATTTAGTACACAGCTTAAGGTTATAAGCTTCAGTTTGGGTCTGTCTGCTTCAGTAACTGCTTTTGAACTATCCATGTACCTTAAAGCCTTCATGTACTTTTATATGACCCCTTGCCAGTGTGGAGACTTGAAAAAAAGTATTTTCAATATTTTTTAAGTCTTGTGTTAATAAAATTTTATCTACATCTTTGAAACCTATTCTTGTGTCACCAGGGAAATCTGGGTGATTGTTGCCAGAGCCTTCTTTTGGGAATATTCCCCAGTCATCACTTTTCAGTTCTCCACATTCTGCAGTAATGCACAATTTGGCAGATTTTTCACCATTTACTTCTACATTTCCCAGTATCTTTGCCACACCCATTCATTTAATTACTTGGCCACACACTACATGTTTCCCATCCAAATGAGGCGTTGGAACTGTTGTGATCAAGAACCGAGAACGATTTGTACTGTGGCCTGGATTTGCTCAGTAAGCCCTCATGATCCTGCTTATAATGAAATTTTTCATCTTCAAATATTTCATCATAAATACTTTGTTCTGTCTCATTCTGATTTGAAAAGACACTCTCACCTGAATTATAAATTCATTGGAAAAGACATCTTTTGAAATTAAACAGTTTCCCAATTGTGGGTCCAATATTTTTTCTCATGTACACAATGCACAAAAGTTTTCTGCAATTTTGAGTATAGTATTTACAAACCTAAAACAATTCAACCTTTAAGTGCTTAACTGGCTAAATTTTATGTATGTCTATAGCCTTTCTCTGTTGACAAAAGCTGAAAGAATTGCTTTGCTATTTAAGTCCTCACTCCTGCCATTGCCCACGGCAAGAAGACTTGGGAGTTACTGGGGTTGGAGGGCTTAGCCTGTAAGGATGAGTGTGACATCTTTGCAGACACTTCTGGAGGCAGGACCCGGGCACCTCGTGCATGAGTAGCCACTTAAGTTCAAGTGGACCTTTCTTGGGGCAAAGTTGGTGATGGCTGCAATTGTATAATTTAACAAAAATCAGATCTAGCCACTTCTCTTTTTAAGTGAGCACCCACTGGGAGAAAATACTTCTGGGGTTCTTTTTGTCTCAGTCTGAAAATCTCATGGATGTGAAATACAGTGACTCCCTTCCCGTACAGAGCACTGTCTGAAATTTTTGAAAGAATGTGCAGAAGAAGCAGAAGTGATGAAATCGCTTTGGATTCAACAGTACAGTTGGAGCCCACTTGACACACCCTTCAAATCTGTGGCTCAGTGGCTGTGACATAACAGGGCTGTAACACTTGCCTTCTATTTTCTAATCCCCTTGTAATGTAAACAAGCAAATTAAGATGTACCCTGAAAATATGCTCATGTTACTCTACCATTAAGGTAGAATATTTTATGAGCAGGGCAGATAGAGGTAATAGTAACATTTTGCTTTCTGGCAAAGCCACTGAACCAGATGGATTCACTAATGATTTCTCTGAAGTATTTAATCAGACCTTACTGAAAGCACATGACCAGCATATTTAATTATCCTAAATTAACAGGACTTCTGCCAGATACAACCCTCAATGCTTGAGTCATGCTTCTTGCTTAAAGAAAGGAAAAGAGAGATGAATAGCTCCAGAAAGCTGAGTTTTGCATAGACCCCTCTCATTAGCGAAACTTCTCATTAGCAAATTGTTGTGTTACCGTTTTAGGCAGTATTTCTCCTTTTGCAAAGAATGCACCGTGAGATTAGCCATGCTGATCAAATTCATTTTATCAAGTAACAATTATACTGATGAGAACATCTGGGGGTTGATAACTCTGATACAGTCATCAGACATCCTACTTCCTTCCTGTGGAAGACTTAAGCCACCAGATGCCTTCCTTTGTGTGTGTGTATGTTAATTTTTGTTTCTCCAAGATAATTTTTATTTGATTTAATTTTTTATTTGTGTAAAAGCAACATAGATGTTCAATTCAAAAGTCACAGAAAGCCTAGTAATGGAAACTGCTCTTGCTGCACTTTTTCCCATTTTCAATACTTTTTTTTTTTTTCCAATGGTTCAAGGGTTTAATCCAAGGCTTTCATCCTGAGCTACATCTTCAGCCCTTCTAATTTATTTTAGTTTTTTGGAGACGGGGTTTCACTGAGTCACTCAGTTGCCGAGGCTGAGGTCAAGCTTATGATCCTCCTGCCTCAGCCTCGGGAATTCACTGCCATACCTGATTTCCAAGCTACTTGTCAAGTGAAAGCTTTCAGTTTTGTGTGACTGTTCTTTCTGATGGTTAGTTCCACATCTCCAGATAGTCCAATTGCTGACTATTTCTTGATTTATCCGCTGTAGACATGATTGACTGCCTTCTAAGGTACGTGAATATGTAACTTACTGTTAGAGTTTGTGTCTAGATGTCCCTCCAGATACCTCGTAGGTGGGGCTTTTCAGAGGTAGCTGGATATAGGGTGAGCGATCCTGGGACTGAGGATGCAGTACTAGTATTAAGTGATACCCCACGGATGGGTAGCCAGGTTATGATGTAAGGGACAGAAAGAGGGCCATAGGTCGTTGCTTGCTTGCTTTTGCTTTCTTCTGTGTGCCATGAAATTTCTCCTCCGCAATGACACCCTGTCTTGGAGCCGGCCAACTCTACAAATCATGAGCCGAGTAAACCTTTCCTTCTTTAACCTTGGTTGTTGAGTATTTTGTCTCAGCAATGGGACAAGTAATGAAGACACTTACATGTAATATTCTTACATCCCCACTTTCTCCTCCCCAAAGGATTATTTCATTATTTTTGTTCCCCTAACATTTGCCTTTGTATCTTTGAGCAACATTTTTATACCTTAATTTCTGAAGGTCACCAACTAGAGGTATTACCTCCTAGCGCCTAACATTATATGAGGAAGATACTGTTAACCTAAGTATTCTGAGTGCTCTAGGATTCTTTAGTTCAGTGACACGTTGAGATTCATCCATGTTGGTTGTGGTAGTAGGCGATTTATTTAGTTAGTTAGTTAGTTATTGAGACAGGGTCTTGCTTTGTAGTTCAGGCTGGCCCTGAGCTCACTATGGTGCCCAGGCAAGCCTGGAACTCAGCAATCCTCCTGTTTCTGCCTCCCGAGTGCTGGGATGACAGGCGTGAGCCACCACGCCTGGCAGGTGATTTATTTTTATTGCCAAAAAAAATCCATTCCAGTATTCAGTAACTTATTTATCCATTCATCTCTTTACGGACATTTATTTCTAATTTCTGATTATTATAAATCTACTATAAAGATTTGTAAATAAATCTTAGTCATTTTCTTTCATTTTTCTTGGCCAAAGGAGTGGAATTGTTAGATCAAACATGAGGAATTGTATGTTTAAGTTTTTATAAGAAACTGCCAAACTATTTTCCATGAATGACTGGTATTACATCCTACTTGCAGTGGGTATGTATTCCAGTTGCTCTACATCTTCAACATTTGACATTTCCTTTCTTAATCTTTTTTTTTTTTTTTTTGAGACAGGGTCTTGCTAGGTAGTTCAGCCTGGCCCTGAGCTCACTCTGTAGCCCAGGCAAGCCTGGAACTCAGCAATCCTCCTGTCTCTGCCTCCCGAGTGCTGGGATGACAGGCATGAGCCACCACGCCCAGCACTGTGGTATGTGGTATTGATTGCTGGTGGGCGTGAGTCTCCACGCCCAGCATTGTATGTGGTTACCGGGGATCGAACTCAGGACCTTGCGCTTGTGAGGCAGGCGCTGGAACCACTGAGCTAACCCTCTGGCCCTTTCCAGTCTTAATCTTAATTATCCATGACAATGTTTAAGTCATTTAACCATATTTTAAATTGGGTTGTTTACTAATTGAGCAGAAATCATTCTTTAGTTTGGGTACAAGTCCTTGAAGATTTTCACCTCCATCTGGCTTTTTTTTTTTTTTTTACATTTTTATCTATGAAGGACCAGAACTTTTTACTTAAATTCCAGTTTATTTTAATACATTCATTTTGATAGTTTATTTCTTCTCTAAGAAACCATTACCTTTGGGCTGGAGGTTTAGCTCAGTGGTTCCAGTGCCTACCTAGCAAGCTCAAGGTCCTTGGTTTGATTGCTGGCAACCACATACAACACTACTGGGCATGGTGGCCATACCCACCAGCAATCAGTACCACATACCACAAATGCAGCTCAAGCCTGTAATCCCAGCACTCGGGAGGCAGAGACAGGAGGATTGCTGAGTTCGAGGCTTGCCTGGGCTACATAGTGAGTTCAGGGCCAGCCTGAACAGAAAGCGAGACCCTGTCTCAAAAGAAAAAGAAAAAAGAAACTATTACCTTTGAAAGGTTACAAGGTTTTGTGTTTTGTTTTGATTTTTGCATTTGTTTTCCTCAGTTGTATACTTTAGCTCTTCTCTCCTGGTCCATACGAGAAAACTTTTGTGTATGTTGAAAGCTAAGAATTGAGGTCTTTTCCTCTATGGATATCCAGTTATGCCAGCACTTTAAAAAAATTTAACTGATAGACAAAAATATAAAAGTTCTATATATTGAGGGTACTATGTAATGTTCAATACCCATATATATTTTATGTTTAGCTCTAGCACTTAGTTGCAAAATTGTCCTTTTCCCATTGTGTTACCTCACACTTCCTTAGAAACCAATTGACAATGTAAGAGTGAGCCAATTTCTAAATTCAGTTTGTAGCATTAATTTTTAGGTCTGTGCTTAACACCAATAATGCACTGTGTTAATTCTGATGCATTTTTTAAAAATTGAATTCTTTATTGGTACATTTTATATACAGTTCACAACCATACTCAACATTGGGGAATTTGTACCAGTATATGACATGAGTTAATTCTCATTTTTACCCATATCCCTACCCACCCTACAATTCCTCATCCCTTATATACATGTGCTTTCTTTTTCTTTTCCAACAATATTTATTCTTTCCTCTCATTACTTTCCCCTACCACATTCCCTTTGAATATTTTCTATTTCATATATCTATTCTGATGCCCTTTTTTTTTTTTTTTTTGTACCGGGGGTCGAACTCAGGCCCTTGTGCTTCCAGAGTAGGCGCAGTATTACTTGAGCTAAGTCCCCGGCCCCTTCTGATGCATTTTTATAAGGACTTGCAGCAAAACATTGCCGTCTACTTACACTCTATTCTTAGATTCATAGATTTCAGATTCTCATGTTATTCATGCCTGGACTGGCTTCCGAACCCTGTCTTTCTTTTCTCAGATGCTGTCTCCTTAGTGTGACATCTTCAAATAAGATTTGATCTGTTGCATGTGTTTTTTTTTTTTTTAACCAGTTTGATTCTGAGGAAGTCTCAATTTTAATTTTCGGGGAATAGCTCACTACAGCTCTCTCTATATGTGAGTCTTCCTGGCTTAGAATGTCAATTCCCAGCTTAGAATGTGGGATAGCTGTCCCATGTCTCTACCACTTGGCAACTAATGAATAATAACATCATCTATTTTGGGCTCATTACTTTGAGCAATACTGCTTTAGTCACTGTTTTAAGACTTATTAAATCTAAATGAGACCTTCTTTGAAGTAGGTGGTAGTATTCCCATTTATGGGCAAGAAATTCAGGTCCAGAAAGATAAGTAATTTGCTCAACATGATTTATGAGAGAGTATTTTTTGCCAGTAAATAGGAGACAAGCTTCATTGATGTATTGGTAACTGTTTAAAAAAGTCCCCAAATGAAAAAAAATCTTCATACATGTTTATTACAAATGCTAAAAATTTACATCTAAATGATGTATCCTAAAATTTACAAATAAAGTATATAATACTCCTATAAATTCCATATAGCCAATTATTTTTCATAGAATGCTTTCATTGATTTTTCTCTGAACTCACATGTCTTTGGTCAACCTATGGTTGAAGAGTAAAATGTTTGATTATTGTGTGGAGAAGAAGTCTCTGGCTGGAAGTGTAGCTCAGTGGCATGCACAAGGCCCTGGGTTCAGTCCTTAGCACCTGTCATGTTGTGTACGCGTAAGTATAGTTTTAACATGAATATTGATTGGTAGTTACATTTATGTTAAATAAAAGTGATGAACAGATAAAAACATGTAATCATTTTCTGATGATACAACTGCTTATTGAACTGTGTAATTTTCAACACAAATAGTTTGTAATTTATTATTCAGAATGTGATAGCTACAGGTGGATGCACATCTAGTTCTGAATTTTTAACATTTTATCTTCTTATTTCTTAAGTCTAGAAAACAATACAGTAAACCATGTTCTGATTTGTGGCCTTTGTTGATTACCATGATAAAAATACTCTGCTGTGGCTGATTTCAAGTCTCCAGGATGACAATGAAAGTGAAGCTGGAAAGAGCAGTGCATTAAAATGTTATTCAGTAGCATTATTGCCACTCAGAAATGATAGCAATAAATATCTTCCAGATAACAAACAATAGTAAAGTTATTTATGAAGTGATGAATTTTGAGCTTATTTAAATATAATTTATTTAATTATGAGTTTGTGGAGCTTTTTTGTGTTTGAGACAGGTCTCACTATTTAGTTCAGGTTATCTAGTTGAACTTGTATTAATATTCCTGATTCAGCTTCCTGAGTACTGGAATTAGAGGCACACCCTACCATGTCTGGCTAATTGTAAATTTATATAATTTAATTTTTAACAGTGACTGATTAACATTGGTTCACAAAGTTGTTGAAATTTAAGCTTTTCGTGGCCAGTGTCACTTGGATTCAGCCATGCCATGGCATGCTGTATTCACAGTGATCTTAGGAAACAGTGTATCAGTGAATCCAATCTCCTGTGTCACAGCAATCCACAACAGTCTTAACCACTTTCATGTGAATTACACTTGGAATGGGCAAGGGATACAGCTCACTGGTGCTGCACCTACCTGGCAAGTGCAAGGTCCTGAGTTTGATCCCTGGTATGGGTCGGGGGGAGAGGGGGAGGATGAACCTGGGATCTGGTTCTATACCAGTGCAAGTATGTCAACGCTCAGTACGTCAGATACTGTATTCCCACTCATTCTCATTGAATACACCACTGATCATGCTTGTTGAAAAGTCCAGTTTGAGGAGGGTCCCTGCTCAACAATGGATTGTAGCAGTATGTTGGGGCTTACACAATTTAGGAAAATGGAATGGATTCTGGTGGCCTGGGCTTCTAGTCATGTTGCCAAGGCCCCTTAGAGGGTGAAGCCCTTTCCAGGCTGTAAGAATGGAAAGTGCAGTGTCATTGCCGGTGCCACTAGGCACCCTACTGGCACTGCCCCGTGTACTGCTTTGCTACTCCCGGGCCACTGCATTCAAATGAAGGCTCCCTCTGCTTGCTGTGCCTGCAGATGTACATCCGCTGAGCGGGAGTCCCTTTTCCCTCAGCCTAAAGAGCCACAGCCTCTATTCTGCCTTCCCATTCCAGCCCTATGACTTGACGTGTGTGCCTCCAACATCGTAGAACTTGGCTTAGGTTTCTGTCTTTGGGGAGTTGGGGGAGCCTTGATGCTTTCCTTGTAAAGCAGCTATGGAGAGAGTCCCTGAAGCAGCTTGGGCAACAGTGAAATGAAGTTTCATAGAATAAAATTAGAATCATGAACATTGACTGTGTTCTGAACTTAGAAGAAGTAGTCAGATGTAATCTTTTGCCTCATAGAATTGAGAATGGTTAGTGTTGATTTGTGGTTTTTGTCCGACCTCCTAAGCAAGGCTACTTCTTTCTGTAACCCTACGACTCTTCTCCCCTGCTCACCGTATTTGGAAATCTTCCTGATCTCATCAGATAGGAAGATAATGTGCTTTTGCCTTCTCTGCCATGCTACAGAAATAAATTAATTTCTTCTCCCAGACATGCTGATGAAAGTCTTGCTCTGCAGTGCTTCCTATTGCTATGGTAACAGAAGACGAGTGATTTCCCAATGGAATTAGACTTCCACATACACAGAAAAATCAGTTCCTTCAAAGCTTTTTCCCTTCTTTGTTGCTGTGTGCATAACACAATAAATGCAGTAAGCTGAACACCAAAGGGAAAGTAGAGTGACACCAAACCTTTCTGTGTGGCGATGGAATGAGGCTTCCACTTTGAGACCCTTGATGAAAGGGAATCAGTTTTATGCTTCAATATGGCGACATTGCCTTTGAAATTGTAATAGTTGGTAAAATGTGGGCGAGTTTTCTTAGGGAGAGTTAGATGAATAAACTCTAAACTGGAAGGTAAACTGGAAACACAAGCAATATCAATACTTCCAGTAACAGAATCACAACACCATGATAAAGTAAATGATACAATAAGAAGCCTGAGGTTTCATGTAATGGTGGCGCTTCCTACTGTATAGTTTGCTTGACAGTTTGACCCTCTCATGAAATAGAACCTCACACCCAGGAATTGAGGGGCCACAGTTCTATCACAGTCCCTTAAGTAGATACAAAAATCTAAACTTGTAATCTGTGGGTTAATCTAAAGGCTTTTCTGTAGATTCAGGCAGTCGGTGAGTGAAACGAAGTGCAGTTTTCAAGTACGTAGGAAAAGCTAGACTTGATTTTGTATGAGCAATGTTCATAAAAATACCTGCTATTGAAAATACTTAGAAACTGAAATTCTAAAGATGGGATGAGACAAAAGCAGATCCCACTCAAAATGACTTTTCATAAATGGAGAGATGTGGGAAGAAGGGAAATACTGTAGCTACTTTGACATAGCTTAAAACCCATTAAGCAAATGCTTCTGCAGCTTCACCATTACTGATACTTTAAATTATGCTCTTGCAAATCAGTGATTAAATTTCATGACTTTCCTTTCCCCTTGAAGTTTAGGAGGTGCTGTTGAAATACAATATGACAACTTTAAGATAAAAGTAAATCTGGCAGATAAACCAATTCTGTCATTGTCCTAGATGGAAGGAGTGGAGTTTCTGGAAGGTGATGGGAAAGAAAGTGATGGGAAAGTGGATGAAGCTCAATCTCTTTTTTCTCTTTGGTTTTGACATGGCTCCAAATAAGTAGTAACATCCAGAGTCACTCTAATCATATTACTTGCAAGCCAGAGAAGTAACGTTAGAGACTTTGGGCTTATAAAGAGAGAAATAGCTGGCTTTGATAATACGCTCCACTGGCCAAGAAAGAAGAAATGGGTACTCTGGGCAAGCAGGAGACAATTTCAAGGCAGGCATAAAAAAAACTCTGGGAAGAAGAAAAATAACTTTAATATGGGCTTCTTAATAAATGTGATAAAGTTCTGGGCCTTAATTTGAACAGAAAGAAAAATAGCACTGTGGATTTAGCTTAAGTGGTACCGTGCCAACCTTGGATGCACAAGGGCCCAAGTTCAATCCCTGCTACTGCAAAAAAAAAAAAAAAAAAAAAAGCAATCTTAGTAACAATTCTATAGATCACAAATAGGGTGTGTTTGGGTAGCTGAATGACTTAGACTGATAAATTAATATGAAGACTTCTTTAAATATAATGGTGAAGGCTATTTCTTCAATTTCTCCTTCCTTATTCTAAGAACCAGTTGAGAAGTCAGGAATCCTGAAATGTCTCAAGAGTTTTCAAATAAAAGTTGTGGTTACAGCAGAAGAGTTGGTCTCTGGAAAGCATCTCTGGCCATCCAGGGGAAATCATGCCATTCCCCTCTGAGGTCTGGTCACAGGGAAGAACTGGTGCCCATAGTGAAGCGAAGGCAGCATGGCAGCCAGGGTCACCGACCTCATCCGCTCTCACGGCAGCAAGCATTCGTTCACGTTTACTTTGCATGTAAGGTCTGGAGTGGTGGAGGGCAGGGCAAAGGCACAGTGCAATCCTGCTCTGTGTAGGCCTTGGGTCTCCAGGCATGGTCCTCCCCTTGGCTTCCCTGCTAAAAAGCTGGGTGCCATTAAGATCATCTCTTCCTGGGATGAAGCTCACAGCCTTGAAACTACTTCAGCTAGTTACGAGCCCAGTCGACGAAGCTAAAACCTTGTGTCAATTTGAGATGCTCAAGCTTTTCCTGAGCTCAGATATCCCGAATGTTTTTTCTCTCTCACCCTAAAATGGCTCATTCTGCTTGTAATCTCCCACATAGTTCCTAGCTGGCTTCCTTCGCTCCTCTTTTAATAGTCCTCACAGATCTGTCCTTCTGTGAAACCACTCGGGTCAGATTGTGCCCCGCCAGTAACTGTCAAAGGTAACTTAGCTTCTTGACTGAGGCGAATCTGCTAAGTCTCCTGGTCTGCTGGACCCATCTTGTTTCTCTCACCTGTTGCACCCTTGTCTTTTTTTCTTTAAATTGGAGTCATGTTGCCCAGGCTAGCCTTAAAGCCATAAAGCTCATGTGATCCTCTAGCCTAATCCTCCCTAGTATCCAAGAAATACAAGCATGTGTCACCATATCTGGCTTCCTTTGTCTTTTATAATAAATTAAACCCTCCCTAATATCTTGGGCAGCCGGTCCCTCCACCCTTCATCCTCTGGTGTCACTGTGTGTGTATGGCATTGGGTAGTAATTTGTTTCAATGTCTGTCCTTCCTCTAGTGAACTTGTTGAAAGGCTATGTATCTATTGTACCACCCCTGATGTGCTAAATCCTTAAACAAGGTCCTGTTAAATGAATTAGCAGACTGGAATGTTTGTCATAGGTAGGGTTTTCACAGATGGCTTCCATCCACTTAGTTTAACAGAGCAAACATGGCACTTCAATGCACAAATAGGAAGAATACATAAAAATAGATGACATAAAGAGTGCAGAAGCACTTTGTTACAATGCCTGGTGCAGAGTGAACACATCATACAAGTTTCAGCGTCGTCACTGAGTAACTGGCCTTCTGCAGATACAACCAACATGACGTGTGGATACAGCTTACCTTTCAGAAACAGCTGTTTTAAGTGAGGGTTGGCTACATACTGAGTACATATCTAAACATGCGTCCTTGCGAACCTTTATAAGGAAGTACAGTAAAAACACCCATATTAAAAGGTGTCACGGCAGACGAATGCCAAGTAAGGCCTTTCAGACTTGCCATTTCCTGGGGCATGTCCTGCTACAGTGTTGCTCAGAGGTCTGGGAAAGCTTACTCCCTGGGTGTCCACTGGAAGGGGCTGCAGCCTCCAGGAGGCAAGACAAGTGGGGGGTCTTGAGGTCCCCAGGCAGGTGTTCCTGCAGAGGACAGTGGGACCCTAGCCCCCTTCTTCTCTCTTTGGCTCCTCCATCAGGTGACTAGTTCTGTCTTGGGTACCAGCCATGATGTGCTGCTCCGGGCCTCAGGCACTGGTGCCAACCAACCACGGACGGAAACCTTTAAACTTGAACAAAAATAAACCTTTTCTCTTAACTCTCTCAGACACTTGTTTTGGTAACCAGAAGCTAATGTGTTTCTATAGCATCAGCTACTGGGTTATCTCGGTGAAGCAGGTGGGGAAGGTCGCTTTGTACTCCATCTTCCCTCACCAGCTCTGAGTGCTGAAGTGTTCTACAACCTTGATTTACCCAACAAGTAAATCCACACATCTGATTTCTAGAGCATAGGCTCTTAATACCATGCTGAATATTGAAAAAGAGAGGCTCGTATTGCTTACTGAGAGAATGGATGCTGAAAATGGAAACTGGAAAACATTCTACTTCTGTTTATTGCATGAACACAGCTACCTGCTAGTTTTCCATATAGGTAATGTGTTCTTTTTTGGTTTTCATCGTGTTGTTTTAAATTCCCAAAACCTGTTTAGAAGGGCACAACTTCTTTACCCGATGAATTTAATACATAGTGATTTCTTATCCAGGAACAATAAAAGCTTTTCTCCTGCTTGACTGTTAGAGGCTCTTGGAAATGCTGGTTAGTATTTGACAAAGTTTTATTTTGATTGGACTACAGAGGAAAATTGCTACAAAAACCATAAACAGTAATTTGTGGTTCTCTTGGTGTCACTGTGATTTGTGTCAAATAGAAATTTTCATTTAAAATGTATAACCTATGACAACAGATAGAAACAGAGCTTGACCTTGAGGCCTGTCGTGCATTGAGATCCTAATGAGGATACTATCCAGTGGTTTTGGAAGCAAGTTTAATTAATTGAGAAATTATCTTTCTCCTAGCAACTGCATTTTTTCAAGTTGAAGCCAAAAGCTAGTTTGAAAGCTGATTAATTTTGAAAATTAGGAAATACTTAGAGCAATTATAAAATCATATAGGAGATTTTCTGCTTAGGGAATGGCAGTCATACTGGTGTCTCATATCAAATAGGAAAGATTAGATGCAATTATTTTCAATTGTGCTAAACTTCTCTTTGCTGAGGCTGAACATTTCAATTTAGACCCATCAGGTAATTACTTTGGGACAATTAGATCTTTTTTTTTTTTTTTTTTGAGAAGGAAGAGGACATCTGGTTAGATGACTGATTTGAAATGAGAAACAAATTTGGTTAAAACATGATCAGTGTCTTTTTGTCCATTTCGAAGATGTGAAAAGAGACCCTTTTCTTTTTCAGCCTTGCCTTACACCCCGACAAAACTCTGATTGCAACTGGCCAAGTTGGGAAGGAACCATATATATGCATATGGGATTCCTATAATGTCCAGACCGTGTCTATTCTTAAAGATGTCCATACACATGGAGTTGCCTGCCTGGCTTTTGACTCAGACGGACAGGTGCGTATCTTTCTCTGTTCTCTCTAATGATTTTCCACACAACTAAAATTATAATAATGATACCCAACTTTGCTGGCTTTCCCTGGCATCTTTCTAGAATCCTGAGCCTTTTCTACACTAACGGTATTGGTCCCCAGTTCTGGCAAAGCCCAGTTTTAGTTCCCTTGGTCCCACCATCTGGATTGCAAAAACCTCCATAAAAGAAGTCACAAACTCAGGAAGCTAGGTCCACCATGGTTCCGAATTGGATTTTGTTACTCATTCCTAGCTTCCCGCTTGGAATCATGGCTGGACCAAGCCATTTTCACAGAATTCAAATTATGAGCATTTTGTCATGTGGCTTGCTTTCAGAAGGTAACATTACCTGCTAATAATCCATTGGAAAGTCTCTTTGATTCTTTTCCTGGAGATTGCTTCTAACCCTCTTTCCCTTTCCAATTAAAACACTCACTGTTTCCTATGAAGATACTCACAGTATCTCTGAAATGTACCCTTTCCATCCCATTCTTTAGCCACTGTCCTTTAATTTCTCAGTTAGATCTATGCTTGGCTTATTTTCAGTAACCTCATAACTAGTTTCTTTATAGCCTATTTCTTATTAAAGCAATTTGCCAATTGAGAAAAGCATCAAAGCAAAGCTTGAAATATCATTGAGGTCCACACTTATACATGGGCATTCTAGGCTAACTGACATTTCTAGCCATATCTCCACGGTTCCCATGGAAGCAGCTGGATGGGTAAGATTCCTCTACTAGATGCTGCACCTGGCACCTCCATGCCCATTGTCACGCTGTTCTCATCTGAGTGCCCTGCCCTTGAGGATACTTCAGAACTCTTGGCAAAAGCATAGCAGTCCCCACAACGAAGTTCCCTCTCCTTCCTTGGACCTGAAGCAGCACTTCACAAAAAAGCTGTTACTGCGTCCTAGATGGGAATTAAAATACAGAGGGCTCATCCCGACTTGGCTACATTCACATCCTCATTAAGGGCATGCCTTTTCTTCTAACTCCTCCATAGCCCTCGGCCAACCTTCTTCTGTGTCTTTCACTCTCCATATATCTGTCACTTAAGTTCCACAGTCCAGTTTTTGCCAAATTTCATGAAAAGATTTGTGAAACTATTTATAAAGGTTCAGCCAAATAAAGAATACACGGGACATTCAGTCGGTTGTAGGAGTCGACCTGGTTTGAATCATCTTGAAATAGTTAACACCTACTTGCTATTTTCTGCTATTTTGAAAGAGCATTGGTCATTACTCATTTTTCTTTCTAGAATTAGGTTCATTATATATGTAGATTCTAGCAGTACATTTTTACTTTTCCTAGTCTGTAATCTTATCTGAGCTAGTCAGGATAATCCATGATTCCCTTGCATACCCATGTCTGGAAGAGGAGTAGCTAGGTCGTGATTTTGGTTCAGGCTTGTAGTTGTATTCTGCGATTAAATGTGGTTAGTGTGTCAGAAAGACACCAAATTTGTTTGAAATCATTATAAAAAAATGTAAAGCCACAGAAAGAAATTCAGCTTTAATTACTGCTCTTAGTCAGGCATGTGCACACCTGTAATCCCACAACTCAGGAGACTGAGGCAGGAAGATTGCTATGAGTTGGAGACCATCCTGGATTATATAGTGAGTTCAAGGTCAGCCTTCACTACAAAGCAAGACTCTGTCTCAAAAAAAAAAAAAAAAAAAAAGGAACCAAAGCCAAAATCCAAACAACTAGTCCTTTGTCCATGTTATGTCATGTTAGAATCCTAGCTATTTCCTGCAAAGGGTGGGTTTGGGAGTGGACTATATGGTACTTAACTGTCAGTTGAGAAAAATAACCTCCCATTCATTTCCCACAATGGCCTTCATAGCTTGTAGTTTTTTGCTGTGGGTCTGCAGTAATCCCTAGACTGAGTTTATTTGAATCAAAAAATATTTAGAAAATAACAAATGGCTCATTACCTCACAATTGACAAAGCATTAGAAATACTTTTCCAGATAGCCTTGGGACCTGTCACTATAAATTAAAGTAGATTGGGGGGGGCTTTTCTCAAGTAATAAGGGTTTTACTTTACCTATATTTGTTCATTTTTATAGTTTAAAAAAAAAAAAGCCCTGAGGGCCAGAGATTTAGCTTAGTGGTTCCAACACCTTCCTAGCAAGCGCAAGGTCCCTAGTTTGATCCCTGGTAACCACATACAACAATACCGAGTATGATGGCTTATGCCCACTGGCAATCAGTACCACATACTACATATGCTGGGCTTGGTGGCTCAAGCCTGTAATCCCAGCACTCAGGAGGCCGAGGCAGGAGGAATGCTGAGATCGAGGCTCGCCAGAAGTGCATAGTGAGCTCAGGACCAGCCTGAACTACAAAGTGAGACCCTGTCTCACCAAAAAAAAAACAAAACAAAAAAACCCTGAATGAAATTCATCCATGCTAATATTCTTGCATGGATAATACAACCATGTCTTGTCCATTGCTGGAAATTTCAGTGAAAAATTATACCAAAGGACGTTTTAAAACTGCCACTGGCATTTCTTACACTAAGTATTCCCAGTAGAACCCAGTTTAAGTGAAGACACCTGAGTAGCACATGACAACATATGGACATGCTTAGTGGTATGCAACATATGTACACACTTAGCCATGTATGATACATACACACTGAAACACTCTGAAATATGTGAACTCAGATACTCAAATTTGGGCAGCACAGCAAATCAAATAACTTTGAAAATGCATCATCTGGCTTACATAACAACGGTGTAAATTAAAAGAAAAAACATTGGTTTTTGCAGGTTCTGGGATCAAACTCGGGGCTTTTTGCATGCTATGCTACAGAACACTGTACTACAGAGCTGTCTCTGGCTCAAAGCCAAGCATTTTTACATTTGTTTGTAAGTGAACAAACTAAGATTTAAGGAGGTTAACTAATTTTTATGTGTGGCTGCTTATCAAATCAAAAAGTCAAATCTACTTCTAGATTAGACCTCTATTTTACAATGTCTCCTACTTGATAACTTGGAAAAATTCTGATTTTTGTATTCCAAACTCATGGTTATGACATTTTTCATTTTGAATATAATTGTGCATTGAGTTTTGTTCTCCCTTTGAGGACAAGTTTTACTCCAAAGAGTTCAGGCTGGGAAATAAAATACTACTTTTACTAAAATGACATATCTATAGAGTCACTTTAATTATTTGTGAAATACTGAAAATTAAGAATAAAGGTAAGGTTGGGCCGGAGGGCTAGCTCAGTGGTTCTGGCGCCTGCCTTGCAAGCACAAGGACCTGAGTTCAATCCCCGGTAACCACATATAATGCTGGGCGTGGTGGCTCACGCCTGTAATCCCAGCACTCGGGAGGCAGAGACAGGAGGATTGCTGAGTTCGCGGCGGCTTGCCTGGGCACCATAGTGAGCTCAGGGCCAGCCTGAACTACAAAGTGAGACCCTGTCTCCAAAAAAAAAAGCAAAAAAAAAAAAAAAAAAAGAATAAAGGTAAGGCTTCATTTATTGGATTTCTTCTCTGAGTTTGTCAGACCTTTAATTTTAGCACTCTGGTGAGGCTTTGAGACTCTAGAATCCAGTGTTTCCTAAATATCTTAGGATTTTAACTAGAAGCTTAAGTGTTAAACCCAGCCTTCAAGTCTATTCCTGTGAGTGATATATCAGTGGCTTCAAGAAAATTTGGATGTATATTTTCTGGTTTAAAAAGGACAATTCAGCATTGGCTTTTAGGTCTTTGAAATTTTGGCATAATCTAATGAAAATCATTATGTGGTTTCTTTAGTTTGAGGTTTCAGATAGATTTTAAGAAATAAGTTAGTTCAAAAGAAATCTGGGGGCTGAGGGTTTGGCTCAGTGGCACTGCTCCTGCCTCACAAACCCAAAGTCCTGAGTTCAATTCCTGGTACTGAAACAAACCAAAAAAATCCAGTGCTTAGCCCTAAGTAATCAGTAACTATTGTTGAAATTAAGCACAAATAATAGGAAATCTTAACACTTTCAGGTATTAAGTTATGCTTTTTCTTAGCGTTTAGCTTCTGTGGGATTGGATGCCAAAAACACAGTCTGCATTTGGGACTGGAGAAAAGGAAAACTTCTAGCCTCTGCCACTGGCCATTCTGACCGGGTAAGACCTTTGCTGGATCACACTGTAGAGATTGTAGAACTGTGGAGTAGATGTGGTACCATTTTTTAGACTTCTGTATTTTTTTTTTTTTGAGACAGGGTCTCACTTTGTAGTTCAGCTGGTCCTGAGCTCACTATGTAGCCCAGGCAAGCCTCGAACTCAGCAATCTTCCTGCCTCTGCCTCCCGAATGCTGGGATTTCAGGCTTGAGCCACCACACCTGGCAAGACTTCTGTATTTTTAAAAGTAAATTTTCCACATACAGATTTTTTCCTAGGTATTCTGCTTTATGAACAATTTCTTTTACTGCTTAAAAATAGCAAACTATATTAGCATGATTGCTTCTCATAAGCAATATTTTCAGTTGTTACTGCTTTTCATAGACAAAGCAAATTTTAAACTTTGGTATTTGACTTCAGAAAATCAAAATAGAATTGATGTGTGTATTCATATAGATATGGAAATAGTTGTTAGAAAATATTCACAGAATATGATGACAACAATATACATTTTAATTTCAAATGAATGTTGTGACAACTTTCTTTGTTGTATTGAGAATGTTGAATGCAAATAACAGCCTGCTTTTGTTCATATTAAAATCATTGTGATCCAAAAAGATAATGCTATATAATCAGACCTTCCAAGACAATGGGCTAAACAGGCTTGTACATGTAACTGGTCAGAGATCTATTTCTCCAGTGTCTTATATAATTGACTAATTTGATTTGTTTATTGTCTTTTCTAGTTTAAATATAAGTGAATTTGCATAACTTATCTTTCTTGCATTTTAATTGCTTTGTACAATATAATTGTCTTTATAGAAAAAGGCCTGAATCAAACATTAAATTCATTATGTCTTGCATCATATGAATACAGATGAACCATTTTCATAAGCCTAGCATATTATCTATAGAGATTTGTTGTTACAAAGGAACCTCACAATTTTTTGCAGGTTACCTCCAGGGCCAAATGTCCAGAAATCCCAGGAGTGATTAGCCATGGTACTTACATGTTAGAAAAGCACTGACAACCTTGCCTCAGTGGCCTGAATTCTTGCATAGAGTCCAAGCTGCATGTGGAATGTGAGAGAGATTTTACAGCATACTAGCACTAGGCTCTACCCTTGGGGATTTGAATTTATTGATAGTGACTTAATGAATTATGTAGGTTGAAAATATTTATGTTGCCTAAGTTTTCAGTAGTTTTTCTTTTTGTACTGTAATCCCATCTGGTAAGTTGAGTCAGAGTCAGTACATGAATCTCCAGTGAGCACAGGAAGTAGACTTGATAGCGTACTTGATTACATATCTAGCTCTACTGAGAATAGACTCCTACATATTTAAATATTTTACCTAAGGTAGTCTGCAATTACTACACTTGATCTTAGCCAAAAGGCCGAGAAGCGATTGCAATTACTGTTTTTATTTCTGTATCATTTTATAAGCTCTGACCTGTATTAATATACTGTATGTCACACTTTTGGACCTGTTATCTTCACAAAATTAGAAAACTAAAGTTGTAAGCACCTTTAAGTAGTAAAATCTCCTTACGTGGAAAGCACAGCCTAATGTAATCACCTGTGTTTATATGTAAAGTAGTTTTGTTAATTGTCCTGAGGCTGCCTGCATGCTGTGAGTCCCTACCTATGTAAGGAACGGCCACCTACCCTGGTAAGCACGGAACCAAAAGCCTATCCTAAGGGTACACTTTTGTACCAAATAGTTGAGTTTCAGCCCACCGTAGGCTGCCAGCCAGTCAGTGAGTTTCATTAAGGCACATGCTGTGCTCTAACACTGAGCTATTCAGAGCCATTTATGTGTCTCAATTCCTTTTTTGTTTGTATAGCCTACCTCCACATTTTACAGAGTTGACCTCTCTGAATCTTTTGGTCCTGAAGGCTACCAGGTTTGCAAATAGTTCTCTGTTCAGCTCAATGCCAATAAATGTAGTTTGTTTAAGCTTTTTCTTTTAACGTTGCTAGATGTCCTATGGTCTACTTGTCTGATTTCAGTTGAGTGTGACCTGTAACTTTGTCACACTTTCCAGTTAGTGCTAGACTGTAGCAGTGTTACCCTGGTGAGAAGTGAGTTCAGTCTGTTTTAATTAAATATTTTACACTGTTCTCTCAGCCCCATTGATCTGTATCACACCGTTTTGTGCTTCATTACTGAAGCCTAGGTGCCAATATGAATTACTAACTGCTTATGGTTAACATCAAGATTATTTTAGTGGCTTAAAAGACTGTATTACATTTGTATAATCCCGCTTTATAGCCTGCAAAATGGCTTCATCTACATTATCTTAAACAACCCCATAACAAAATTGAGGTCCTGGTTATCCATTGTAGAGGATATAAGATTAAGGTTAGAGATGCTGAGATCTTGCCTGAGCTCAGATAGCTCAAGTGAATAGTTGGATCGAGTTATTTTTCTTGAGTGCTCCTTCTGGAATCTATAATGAGTCTTTCTAGGAAAGCTTGTGGCCCACGTTATTTCTATAGTCTACCCTGGTTCTTTATTGTCAGTGCTTTATAGACTGTTCATTCTGCATTGGAAACTCCAGAAGCCAGACCCTCTTGGTGTCTTTAAAATCACAAGTGTCTGGGCTGGACTTCACACTCCTATGTAAGAATACCTTGGGCAGGGCCTACAAGTTTACTTTAAAGTTAGCAAACAATCTTTTTCCCTGTCCCCAGAATGGAACTAGAACTTCTTGCAAGCTCTCTGGTAGCTGTTTTAAAAGAATTACAAGTAGTAATATTACACATTTTTAGATACTAGAAGAATTAAAAATATAAGGGCATTTTAATTTAGATTAAAATGAAAATTTCAAAAACAAGTAAAAGCTTTTGTCCTATATTCTTTGATTATAAGGTGCTGTTGGCTACACTTAACCATAGTTAACTTCAAAAAATTTTACTAGTTAAAATGCAACATTTATAATTCTTTAAATTTTTATTGAACACATTGTTATTTCAAAGTTTTGTCAGCACTGCAAAGAATGCTGGAATTTTTATTAAAAATTCCCATAAATTATTGAAATTTGTTTGCCTACTCCAGATGGACAAGCTATATAGCAGTCTGTTCTCAGTGGCTATGGTTTATTACTTCTGTGTTCAGGCCTGAGGTAGATAGATGCGTGGCGTGAAGGATGCTATTTGCCACTCACTGATCTAGTAGCCAAATCCCCTATTTTCATTCTGCGCAGGTAGTACCTCATTCTAAGTATTGTGGGGTAGAGTGTTGGAAATTACCCTGGTTTTGGGAAGAAGAGAAAACATATAAAATGATCAACATTTAATTTTTTGGACAGATTTTTGATATTTCCTGGGATCCATATCAGCCAAACAGAGTGGTCAGCTGTGGAGTAAAACATATAAAGGTAAAGTGATTTTTTAAAAAAAATTTGTGTGATAAGAACGTAGGAATTGATGTAGATAATCTGGTGTCAACAGAATGCTTGCCTCTACTCTTTCTTCCTTAAATTGAGAGTCATGCTACTTGGTCCTAAAGCAAGATAGTCTCTACTAATAGGGCTCTTTCAGAAATGCAAAGTCATGACAGTCAAGTACCCTACCCAGCAAGTATCTGACAATCCCTAATATGTCTATGATTGCATTTTTAAAAGAGTTCTACTTTTAATGTTATGGATTAAATTTTTACATTATACTCAGTATTTACATAAATTACCATACTAAATTTTTTGACACATTGATATGCTGTCTTAGAAGAAGATATAAAAATGAAGTACACAAAGACCTAGAAATGAAGTACACAGTACAGTTCTGCCTGAGTTTTTATGTTCTTGTGGTGCTGGGGATCGAACTTCGGCCTTGTGGATGCTGGGGGAGCACTCTACCACAGGGCTACATCCCTCTTCAAACCATTACTTTTTTTTTTTTTTTTTTGAGACAGGGTCTCGCTTTGTAGTTCAGGCTGGCCCTGAACTATGTAGCCCAGGCAAGCCTTGAACTCAGCAATCCTCCTGTCTCTGCCTCCCAAGTGCTAGGATTACAAGTGTGAGCCACCATTAGTCTTTTTTAATGCCCATGTTTTTCTCTAGGGTTTCCAGTCTGACTTTATCTAGCCAGGTTCACATTTACTTCTTTCTATTTTATTATGCAGGTAGCAAATTAATTCAGTCAACATCTGCTATTCTCACATAGTAAAAATTTTCTCAACTGTCAGATGCAGCCCAGGATCTTTTGTCTATAGTATTGTAGATAATACAAGTAAGTCCACAAAATAAGTATAATGATTATCCTATTATTCTCCATCCTAAATGGAGTGTGTGTGGATGTCTGCTAGTACAAAAATGGTGCATTTCTATATGAAGGGAGCAGGTACTGTAGTGGTCCTCTAACCAACCCTTTCCATTTCCAATTCTTTTGTTATTTTTCTAGTATAACTTTACACAAAGTTGTTCATTATTCACATTAAATGACTAGATAAAAGACCATAAAATCCTCAGAAATAAGTGACAAGAAATATGCAAGAGTTATCTAAAGAATATTACAAAATTTTGCAGTGGAATGTGAAAGAAAACTTGAACTAATGGAGACAATCTTGATTCTAGACATCTCAAATTTGTAGATATATCACTTCTTTCCAAATTGTATTTGATACTGTCAATTAAATCCCCAAATCCTTTTTGATTACTTGACAGAATTTCCCTTAAAGTTACTGTCTTAGTTTTCTTGTTGCTGAGACAAAATACCCAACACCTAGGGCCAGAGGGTTGGCTCAGTGGTTCTGGCACCGGCCTCGCAAGCGCAAGGTCCTGAGTTCGATCCCCGGTAACCACATACAATGCTGGGCGTGGTGACTCACGCCCACCAGCCATCAATACCACATACCACAGTGCCGGGCGTGGTGGCTCACGCCTGTAATCCCAGCACTCGGGAGGCAGAGACAGGAGGATTGCTGAGTTCGAGGCTTGCCTGGGCTACATAGTGAGCTCAGGGCCAGCCTGAACTACAAAGTGAGACACTGTCTCAAAAAACAACAACAACAACAACAACAACAAAAAACCCAACACCTAGAATTAAAGGAGAAAAGGTTTATTTCAGCTTCAGGTTGGTAGAGTCCACAGTTGATTTGACTCCAAGCCCAGGATGGCATGGCAGAGGAAAACAGTCCCTGGCAAAGCAGGGCAGGCAGAAGGCAGCCAGCAGCAAAGTAGCAAGCAATGAGGAACAACAGTGACCTTCTCTTTGTCCCTTATATTCTATCCAGGCCACATGAACTCACACAAGGTGGAGCAGCCTTAACCTGAGAATCACACCATGAATCAGTCCCAGCATCACACACGCTAGATTCAACCACCTCTGAAAAGCCCCACCTATAATCACATGAGGCTTTGGAGGATCATCTAGAAATAAGCTATAGTAGTTACTCTAAGTCAATCTGGAGGGATACTAGAATAAGAATAACTAAGAACTGGGCCGGAGGGTTAGCTCAATGGTTCTGGTGCCTGCCTTGCAAGCACAAGATCCTGAGTTCAATTCCCGGTAACCACATACAATGCTGAGCGTGGAGACTCACGCCCACCAGCAATCAATACCACATACCACAGTGCCGGGCGT
>PVIC010016713.1:0-33582 GCA_004025085.1 Thryonomys swinderianus | reverse complement strand
GTGGTTCCGGCACCTGCCTCATAAGCGCAAGGTCCTGAGTTCAATCCCCGGTAACCACAAACAATGCTGGGCGTGAAGACTCACGCCCCAGCCATCAATACCACATCCCACAGTGCCGGGTGTGGTGGCTCACACCTGTCATCCCAGCACTCGGGAGGCAGAGACAGGATTGCTGAGTTTGCGGCGGCTTGCCGGGGCTCCATAGTGAGCTCAGGGGCAGCCTGAACTACAAAGCGAGACCCTGCCTCAAAAAATAAATAAATAAATAAATAAATAAGTCAATCAATCAATCAATCAATCTAGAGCTGGAGGGTTAGCTCAGAGATTCCGGCGCCTGCCTCGCAGGCGCAAGGTCCAGAGTTCAATCCCTGAAACCACATACAATGCTGGGCGTGGAGACTCACGCCCACCAGCCATCAATACCACATACCACAGTGCCGGGCGTGGTGGCTCACGCCTATAATCCCAGCACTCGGGAGGCAGAGACAGGCGGATTGCTGAGTTTGAGGCTTGCCTGGGCTACATAGTAAACTCAGAGCCAGCTTGAACTATAAAGTGAGACCCTGTCTCAAAAAAAAAAAAAAAAAAAACGCTAGGAAAGGCCACTGTCTTCACCACTATGAAGCCTTGTAGCAAATTTTGATTCAGTGCAACTCCTGCTGAAATGTACAAGAAAGCTATTCACCTTCTTATCAAATCCAATAAGGTTCTGCTAAGGAACAGGGATCTGAATTATGCCCTCCCACAGCCTTGCCCCAGTAAACATCAGCACTCTAAATCATTCCTCACCACGGTTACTTCCCTCTGAAGAAGCCCAGGCAAGGCAATAAAATGGTGCTGCCCCAAGTGACACTCCTTGTAGCAGTCCTGTCCCACACATAGCTATCGTGTTTACAGGCTGCTATTAAGACACAAAAGTTGATCTGATCCTATGGGAACAAAGCCCTGCATTTCCTCAAAGGATTAATTTAGTCGGCTTCTCCATTTCCAAAGTTGTGGGCCCGACAAAGATGAATAAAGCACAAGGTCCAAAACCCAGCCAGGTGAAGGGATGAGAAAGGACTCTGCGTGTGAGGAGCATCTACTTCCAGAAAGAATGTGGCTCTGGACATAACAGTGAATGGGACAAGCACTGTTCAAGGGCAAACCAGAACTGCTCTGTGGGCACCTATGGCTCCTTGCATGTCATCATCCAAAGAAGCCAAGAAGCTCCAGTTAAATTAATTTAGGTGTCCTAAAGAAAAAAGTTTGATTTGACCCCAGGCAAGACATCTCAGCCAAGGTTCTCTGGCATTTTTCTTTCCACTTCTGCAGTCTTACACAACTCCAGCTCTTATTTAACACCTGCATCCACATTAGTCACAGCTTAGTCCTTCACAGGTATGTGGTCCCACTGTCTTCTCCCAAGAAGGGAAACTGAGTGATTACATGTCAAGTACACTCCTGGAGTGAGATCACAGGTGAACTCGGGCTGCCTTCCTCCTAGTCACCTCGTGCGTGAACCTTTGCATGCTCACCCTTAAGGGTGCTGTTTTTCCTCCCCCCTAAAACCAAGCCATTGCCTCCTTGAGGAGCATATTCGATCTTTCAGAGCCAGGAGTTCTCTTCTTTCTCAAGAAAGAGGAAGGTGAAGGAGGAACACGAAGCAGGAAAGGGTAGGGAAGGAATGAGGTGACTCTAATATTGGGACTCACCTTGGAGCTGAGGTCCTGTCGCCGGTTCCCTGCCTTACTCCTGCGCAGTTTGATCGACGGGGATCGCAGCAGGTTCTTGATCCGGCTGGTAATAGTTGACCCTTCCATAGCCATCATGATATGGATCCCCTTGGGACAGTCCTTTAAGCAGTCTTGGGCTCAGGAGTGGCACTTTCCACTCCACACAGCCTTCCAATCCGCCCTTCCACTGGCCTGAGACGGCAGAGGCCACCCTAGCATCAGAGTAGACATCTCATGCCTATCTGTGTCTGCAGCTTTGAACTCTGGGGACTGCCCTCTCTTTCCTCCTCATCTCTTCAAGCCTTGCGTGCTTTCTTAAAACGTGGGAAGGCTCCAGCCGTGGAAAAGGTGGGGGGAGTCCTGAGCCATGGGGGAAATCCCAAGCGGTGAAGAAATGCCAGGCCCACGCCTATAAGAGGCGTTTAACTAGAGATGGGATAAGCTCCAGTAGGGGTGGCGGCCGGTCTGGTCACCATTAGCGCTCAACTGTTCCCATGGCAACAGCGGTGTCCCGGGGAGGGGGCTTCGGTGGCCACCTGGGGGGCTCCCGGGGGTGGCGTGGGACTCAGCACAGGAGGTTAGCTCCGGCCGGGCGAGTCTTCTTCCCCCACGCCGACCCTCAGAAGCTCGCTCTTCGCCCTCCACACCCACCCAGAAAGCCCTACTACTCGTCAGCGCCCCCGCTCGGGCCCAGCCTCAGCCCCAGGACACGAGGGCTGCCAGGCTCACAGAGCCCTCAGACATCGCGCTGGGCGATTTCAGCTCCGGCGGGGCTGCGGCGGCAGCTACGACGGAGGCGGAGGCAGCGGCTACGGTGGCACAAGCGGCTCAAAACGCGAACTAGAGCCCCTTAGGGCTGGGAAGGCGGAGCCGACGCGACGAGGTGCGGTCTGCAGCCAGGAGGTCGTTCCCGGAGTGGACAAGCTAAGTTTGTGGGGGAGGAGCCAATGCAAGGATCTAGGAAGCTGAAGATTCAGGACCCCAGAGCTGTAGATTGTGCACCGTATAATTGTGGGTACTACTCTTAGAGGAAGATCAACAGAAGGCAGCTTCAGAATGGAGAGAACCAGGCCTTTTATGGTAGTTTCAGGCCTGGCTCCCCCGGAGAACTGCACTTTCCAGAGCCCCAAAATGAAAGCCACGCCTCTAAACGTGTTAAAGTTGGCATTTGACAGGCCCGAGGGACCGTACTTAAACCTAACTCCTGGTCCGGAATCACAAGATTGAAATACAGCCAAAGCGCCGCTCCCTTCCACCCCAAGCATTGGAATTTAAAGCGTTTGGAGTAGTTTCTAATCATGGCCGGCCGGCCTAGCATGTTCACCCACGTGGAAAGGATTCTTCGGCGTAATCCAATTCAAATTGCTAACTACGGTGTTTTGAACTGGGTAACCTGATTGGTTTTGATGAAAGAAAGGGGAGACCTAAACCTGAACAGTTTTAAGACGGAGAAAAGAAAAAGCAGGTGAACTCGCCTATGGGATATACTGTTCCATGGATTTTTTTAGCCTTTGAAGTCCTACAATGGTGTTAACTAGGATTTTGCTAGGACTTTTCCTCGGACTTGTGAATATTTCCCCTATGATTGGATATTTGCCGAGGTCACAGTCAAGCTTGCTGGGTCTGGATTCAGTGGGACAGCTTTTCTAGCCCCTGGGGATGGGGCAATCCTTGGAAACACAGCACTATGTATTTCACACATATGTGAGATAAACAGCTCTAATATTTTTCACCTGGACAATACTTTAAAAAAAACTACATATGCAAAAATTAGTGTAAGTCAAACAGTTGGGCTTTAATAGGAGTAGTATATTGACGCCTTCTCACCCTAATTCTCTGAGCCCTAAACTCACAGCAAGGGGGAGACTGTGCAGCCAAGCAACACAGCAGCAGTGGGTACTGCAGCCATGTATTAAAAATAAGACTGGGGGGGGGGGGGGGCTGGAGATTTAGCTCAGTGGTCCCGGCGCCTGCCTCGCAAGCGCAAGGTCCTGAGTTCGATCCCTGTAACCACATAGAATGCTGGGTGTGGTGACTCGCGCCCACCAGCAATCAATACCATATACCACAGTGCCGGGCCTGGTGGCTCACGCCTGTAATCCCAGCACTCGGGAGGCAGAGGCAGGAGGATTGCTGAGTTCATGGCGGCTTGCCTGGGCTACATAGTGAGCGCAGGGCCAGCCTGAACTACAAAGTGAGACCCTGTCTCAAAAAAATAAATAAATAAATAAATAAATAAATAAGACTAGGGGCCAGAGATTTAGCTCAGTGGTTCCGGCACCTACCTCACAAGCGCAAGGTCCTGAGTTCGATCCCCGGTAACCACATACAATGCTGGGCGTGGTGACTCGCGCCCACCAGCAATCAATACCACTATACCACAGTGCCGGGCCTGGTGGCTCACGCCTGTAATCCCAGCACTTGCGAGGCAGAGACAGGAGGATTGCTGAGTTTGAGGCTTGCCTGGGCTCCATAGTGAGCTCAGGGCCAGCCTAAACTACAAAGCGAGACCCTGTCTCAAAGAAAAAAAAAAAAAAAAAAAACCTAATGAAGCTCACAGGTTGACACGGACATCAACAATGTCACGTCCCAGAACACCAGCTACTGAAGGGATAAGACTTCCTTCCTTTCAACCATACGTTTTACATCTAATTTCCCAAGTATGGAGGATGGACACAAGAGCTATTAGCCATAATCCTAGGACAAGTGATTCCTTTAACCTTTTGTGTTACTGTGCAGAGAAACCAAACTACGTGTGACACCTGGTGTCTTTACTTGTATGCTACAGACCCCACCAACTGCCATCTCTACCCATCCAACAGTAGTCCCTAATCCTCTATAGGTCATGTTTGTGTCAACTCACGGTTTAGCTAACCACTTGTGGCTAGGTTTACGAAGTGTCACTGGTCATTTCTTCTGCAAAGCTAATTTAATTCTTTAAAAAAGCTCCCCAAATTAATCTTATCTGAAGCTTAAGCTACACTGGCAAATCTAAACCCCTGCATTGTCTACAGTGAAAAACTGGAGAACAGTGTAGTGATAAGTCTGGAATCTGGATACTTCCAACCCAAGGCCAAAAGAACACTTTAAATTCTTACCAATCTAGGCTAACCTTCTCACACTGCCTGTGAGATACCAATATGGTGACATTTCTAGAGCTTGCAGTGATATAGCTGGTTGTGGGACACATGTCATAGGTTCACCGCCACCCGTACAGGATGTTCATGCCTTATGAATTCTTCAGAAAGTAAGTCTCAAGTCCAGGGTGAACTGTTACACACTTTGTTCCAATACTTGCTACCCCACTCTTCCATGTTTCATCCTTCATACACTTTGGTCTGCTTGCATGTGCCACAAACATGAATATATGGTGTTTAACAGATCCTGACATCACAGTTGTCTGAGAACAGATGTTATACAATTGTCTTGTTTAGCATTATGTTGGCTTTTTTTTTTAATACTAGGGATCAAACCTAGGGGTATTCTTTATCACTAAGCTACATTCCCAGCCCTATTTTTAAAATCCTGAGATAGGGTCTCAATAATTAAGCCATGTTGGCTTCAAACTTGTAATCCTCCTGCCTCAGTCTCCTGAGTAACTGAAATTACATGTATTTTAGGCCTGTACCACAGCACCCAGGTTGGATCAAATTTCTTAAATTGCCATAGTCAAATAAAGGAAAATTACAAGATCCTAGAAAACTAACAGGCCAGATTAAACATTCGCTCATCAATTCAAATATTTATTGAGCACCTTTACATGCAAGGCACTGTAAGACAGCTGAGCCAGTGACTGCAGTTGGAAACAGGATAAATCTCAAGACAATGCTTCCAAGGCTGCTTTCCTAGTTAACAAAAATCTCTATTATCAGGGTTTTACAGTGATAGAATTTATCTCAAAATTCCAACTCATGCCCCATGGTTTAGCTCCCCCATCCTCCACGCATAGTTCCAGCACTATTAACACTTATGTGCCTTGTAGAGTAGTTATGTCCTATTTAACACACTAGTTATGTCTCAGTTTAAAAGTTGTATATGTCAATTATCTCCTTTATTCCAAATATGCATTTTAACTGATCTTTTTGATTGACAATAGGTTTGACTATCTCAGTTTTAATGTATAATGAATTAATTCATGTCCACATAAATTTTTAAAACCAACAATACAATGGTATGGGAGTCTTGATGCCCTTATTGGACTATTCAAAACTAATGATTCTGCATAGAAAATGTATCAATTTTTGATTTGTTATTTGCGAAAAAAATGTGAAAATGTGCTGCCTATGCTACATGAGGCATTTTCTTTTGTAATTCTGAGTGTGAGACAAGAGCTATTATTATTTTCCAAACCTTTCTTCAAAGTACATTTACCAATCACCTCAGCCCATTCCGAGTACTGTAGCTATAAAAAACTATAATACTATACCACAGCAAAAATAGATTGTCTGCCTTTGTCCTGTGTTCAAAATATTTTCAAACCTGTTATAGAATGGTCTCATACCAGGGATTTCATCCATAGTTGAGAAAAAAATAAATGCATTTAGGTAAAATTATATGAATGAACAATATGAAGCTTATATAACTAAACTTGATTTGTTAATCTTAAATAGTTTAGCAATAGCTCAATGTCAAAAGGTTTCCTTTAATAAAACTGTAAATTATATGTAAAACTAAATTATGAAACTAGTTAACATCTTGCCTTAAGAACATTTCTTATCCTCAGCCACTAAGATTGTTTACGTCCTATTATTCCCCAAGAAAACAGATGTGTGCCTTTGCACACAGTGGTACCATTCACATAGAATGACTTCTATGTGTCACAATTTGTTCTAATTGTACACAATTTTGAAGTCTCTTTGGTAAGACACGCTACAGGGTTTAGAATACTAAAAATCTCTCCCAAATGGCATGTCAAAAACCTTGAGAATGGGAAGGAGTTCCTATGATAAAGCTTTGAAGGCACCTTCTTTCAAATATGTCTCAGGATGTTAAGAATTCTCCACTCCAACTTGGCAAAAACCTCCCGACAGCTAGACCTGCTTTAATTAGCATACCTGATTTCAATCACCAAACAATGTCTATTCTTGTTTCTAAAAAAATAGTCACTTTCAAAAGCAGAAAAGGAAAGATATATATTTAATATATAAAAGAAAATGCTAAATCTGACATAATTATATTCTTAAAAACATTCCATTTATTTACAGATGTATAAAAAAGGTGAATTCTTGGTCTACTGAGATCATGCGTCTTATAGAGTTAGGGTGAGAGCTGTCTTCCAGTTTTCTCAACTCTTCTTACTCAACTTCATCCTTCATAATCACACATGTAATTTTCATAGCTCAGTTTCTTCTGGGTAAGATTAAAGAGTAGGAGTTTTGGAGATTTTAGATTTCTGTCAAGACTGCAGGACTATTCTGAAGACTAAGCCCTGCTCAAATTAGCCCTGATGACTCCTAGATCTGTCTTGAGAGCACTGTATATAGGTGGGGTAGTACCTATAATGACATCTGCAGCCTTCTTGAACACCTGGAATACCTCAGTTCTAGCTCTGTACATCTCTTCTAAGCACAGCCAAGTGTTCAAGAATTGGCCTGGACCTGTTTTCTTCTAGAAAAGGTAAAGTGTTCAAAAATGAAAATGGTCCTTCTTTTTCCTGAGGATTATTCACTCCTTTGCCTGCTCCTTGGCTGCTCCTCAAAACCACAAAAGCCTTAGGAAGTCAGGGGCAAAGTGTAGAAGAGACAAGCAATAAGACAATGGGAAACTACTATACCCAGGTTAAAGAACAAGCATCTCCAATGACTATTAGCAAGGGAGACAGGCGCTAAACTCCTTGGCTAAGGCATTGAATAAGATCTGCTGGGTAAAGAGGACAAGGAGAAGCTGAGGAGCACTCTTTGAACTACATCAAGCTTCCTCAGTAGGGAGGGAGGTTAAGTGCCAATGGGCAGGTCTAGAAAGGCAAGTAGCACAAAACCAACAAATTTGTTCTCTCTGCATTTTGCAGAGGAAGCCTTCCTATCCTTTCAGATCAGCTGATGACCAGAATTCATGAGAAAGGAGTCAGTCATGGAAGTCGTAATTCACTGGCTAGCTCCATTCCAAAGCTGTCTCACAAGCTAAGTATGAAGCTATGCTGAGTGGGACGTGGGGTAAGGGAGGCAGGAAAATGCAGAAGAAACAGCAATACCTAGGCACAGCCCAGGCAGTGGAAGCTCTTGTGTTAGTGTTTTTACAACACAAGCAAATCCTGTCAGTGAAGACAGAAGTTACATTCCAAAATACAATTATTAAGAAAGGCAAAATGCAGCAGCTAAACCCCAGTCTATACAATCTCAGAATAGTGATTCTTGCCCCCAGGAGTTTCCAAGAGACCCCTCAAGTGCACCTTGATTATTTACAAACTAGATAGGAAACATCATTTCTATACTCAATACAAATCTCATCTTCTAGGTTGAAAACTTCAGCCTTTGAGAAATCTATGAAAACAACTATACAAAAATATAAATATCTTTATCTTTACAGGCTGTCAGTCCTTCACATCCTGACAGCTCATGAGTGAAAAAGCTCTACAGATCACTGAATCCATGATAGCAGATAAAAAATATATCTTGTGATTCAAATACTGCCTTTTTTCCCTGGTAGAATGCCTACTATGACTTTTCTTTATATTCTGTGCAGGTAACAGTGAATGAAACCTTCAAGCACCAGGAGGCTGGTTTGATTTGGGAAACCACCAGCCCCACAATTTTTTATTTTGGCCACTGTCTCTAGTCTGGTGGGAGAATGCTTTACATTTTAGCTATCTCTTGAGTGATGTGATTTGTGAAAGGGGAAGGCTCCCTTCCTTAACCTACCTCCTAAGTATATATCACTGATAGAAATCCCTGGCAATAGGAAATCATCTTTCAATACTCACAAAGACAGTAAGGGAGAACTATGGTTTTTAGCATCTCAAGATAATCACCTAATAATAATGTTAAAAGGTCCCTACTTCACCAGAAAGCTTGCATTTAGAATTCTGATTGAAATGGCGAGGGAATGGAAGCTACATAGGATATAAAAGAAGATAAAATTTTGCTGAGTGACATAAAAACCTTCACTTTGGTATTCCATGGTATACATCCTATCTCAATTACTGAAATAACTTAAAATATCTCTTCTGGATCCCTTTGCACAAATCCATCACATTCCTTTGATTTTAGATTTAACCAAACCAATCAGCTACAGTTCAATCCAAAGCAATTTCAAAGTCTCACACATCTTCTTCTCTTGGGGAGTTGGGAGCAGAGGGCAGGACTAGGAGGTACCACTATGAAGCCAGTCTTGAATAAATTTCTTGGGTTAGGGGCACCTCGTGTTCAGTAATGGATCTCATCTTCTCAGAGAGGATTAGAGGACCCAGCACCACAAGTGAGGTAACACATTTTAACATGATCAGAATCTCGTATCATTTCTTATTATCGGGATCAGTACTCTACCCCCTTTCTCTATCATCTACTACACCATCAAAGTCAAGGCTCATTGTCCCATGACACCAACAGATGCCTACAGAGAAGGAGGTGAAGTTGGTTCAATTTCCCTTTCACAGCCTGGTTTCTGAGGACAAACAAGTTCATTTCCCTGAAGAACTTGGTGAAACCCCAGAACTGCCTAATTTAGCCATAATAGGTGCCAATGTAGGCATCACTTTGTTTTCCCGGCCTTCCTGGTCACTCCCTGTTAAGTTCATTTTATGTCCAACTGACCCAACTTTAGCAGCTACAGGTGCCAAACTAGGCATCACCTTAAGAGTCTGACCATCTGTATCACTTGGAGGATTAGCTACTTTTAAACCTAAAGGTGCTAACTTTGGCATAGGCCTCCACATAGTATCTGTGTTGCTATTCTCCAGGCCGGTCTTCATGTGCAGGATGGGAGGTGAGGAGACACTTTCAGGTTCTGCAGAGAAACCAGAAGTACTCTTCCCTCCATCACTAGATTTCCTGTGAGAAAGAAATGAATCCTTTATCTCAGAGTCAATAACAATCTTAAGAACATCTGGCTCAGAGGCTGTTTCTACAAGTTGTTTTTCACTCTCAGAAAAGTCATCATCTTCCAGGTGCAAAAGAAGGGGGCTGATGGAATCACTTTCCCCTGGATCATCAGGTACCTCTTTCAAATCTGTTCCCAAGTGGCCAACCTGGAAAGGTGCTCTGTTCCCAGAAGGGAGCTTGCTGATGAAAGCCCGCTGAGCATCCCCTGGAAACTCCGTATCCATAGGGGTGGGCAGTTCTGCAAGACTGACAGAGTCATCATTGAGCTGCTGATTAAGAAAGGCAATCTCATTGAGCAGTGAAGTCAGGGTCTCATCAGTATCATCGTCATCTTCCATGTTGGTCAGCAGTTCGCTGGGATCAAGAGCTGCTTCCTCAATAGCTGACGCTACTTTCCTCAGTTCCATCTCTAGGCTCGAGTCCTTGAGATCTTTCATCTTTACTTTATGAAATGGAGATTCTTTTGACTTCAGTCTCTCTCCTCTTGATTCACTCTCCTTCCATTTATATCGATTCCCTCTTATTTCACCTGAAATCTTTTTAGGTAAAAACTCTTCTGTTTCCTGCATACTGGAAACATCAACTACTGGTGAAAACTTAGATTCTTTATTTGCCAGGAAAACATGTGTTGGGCCCAATGCCATTCTGCCATCTCTGTGGTTTCCTCTGGAAGACACTCTATCAGACTCCTCCAAGTTATCTTCAGTCCTGGCAGCATCTTTCAGGTGGTCAGACGGCTTGCCATCAGAAACTTCATGAGGATATTTGCTGCCACTCACATCTACCAAACCTCCTTCTGTGGCCAATGAAGTCACATTAACAATTCGTGGCATCATAAATAAGTCATCATTTTCTGAAAAAAAAAATTTAAAAATTTCATTTAGATACAAAGCAGTGAGCATGACTCTTTTTCCTTCCCCCTACCAATTATACCAAATGACAATCTTGAGATACTATCAAAATTCACTAGTCTGTTTTTGTCAAAAAGATGAAAGACGGGCTCGAGATTTAGCTCTATAGTCCGGTGCCTGCCTAGCAAGTGCAAGCTCCTCAGTTTGATCCCTGGTAACCACATACAATACCAGGCATGGTGACTCACGCCCATCAGCAATCAGTACCACACACCACAGTGCCGGGCGTGGTGGCTCACACCTGTAATCCCAGCACTCTGGAGGCAGAGATAGGAGGACTGCTGAGTTCAAGGCTTGCCTGGGCTACACAGTTAGCTCAGGGCCAGCCTGAACTACAAAGCGAGACCCTGTCTCAAAAAAAAAAGATGAAAGAAATAACCAAATAAAATACAAGCAAAAGACTATGATATTCTATTATTAATAAAAGTTCCATTTACTGGGTGTACTGGTGTACTGGCATGTACTGGTGGTGCATGCCTGTAATCCCAATACCTGGGAGGCTAAAGCAAGAGGATCACCGTAAGTTTATGGCCAGTGTGGACGACATAGTGAATTTCAGGCCACTCTGAGCTGCCTACAGTGTTCAAGGTCACTCTTGGACTGCACAGTGACAGCCTGTCTCAACAAAGTTCCACTTGGTAATTTTTATAGAATTGCTCCCTAAGCTAATTCTAGTCCAAGGGCAGAAATGTGTCTTGATTCTTCATTACTCAATTAACTCTTAGGCTGAACAGAGGAGAAACTGAAGTCCTTGCCGTAGCATAGTAGGGGAAACAGGGTATTTTTCCAGATGGGACTTGGCAGCAAAAACAAGAACTATTGTTGGCAATGTCAACAAAGTAACTTAGGATTTTTTCTTTTTTTTTTTGAGACAGGGTCTTGCTTTGTAGTTAAGGCTGGCCCTGAGCTCACTATGTAGTCAAGGCAAGCCTTGAACTCAGCAATCCTCCTGGCTCTGCCTCCCAAGTGCTGGGATTACAGGTGTGAGCCACCATGTCCGGCGTAACTAGGATTTTAATACTGGTGATAATATTCTGTTACCTTAATGGAAATTTAGGTGTCTGAGACTTAAGTTACTAAGAGAGTTTCTTTTCAGCTCTGTCTTTTTACTCTAAGAAAGAGTGGTGCTGGGCTGGAGATTTATCTCAGTGGTTCCAGAGGTTGCCTAGCAAGCACCAGGTCCCTGGTTCAATCTGGTAACCATATATAACAATACCAGGCATGGTGACTCACGCCCACCAGCAATCAGTACCACATACCACAGTGCCGGGTAATCACAGCACTTGGGAGGCAGAGGCAGAAGGATTGCTGAATTCAAGTCTTGCCTGGGCTATATATAGCAAGCTCAGAGCCAGCCTAAACTACGAAGCAAGACCCTGTCTCAAAAAAAAAAACAACAAAAAAAAGATGGGCCGGAGATTTAGCTCAGAGGTTCCAACGCCTGCCTTGCAAGCCAAGGTCCTGAGTTCGATCCCAGCAACCACATACAACAAAGCCGGGCGTAGTGACTCACGCCCACCAGCAATCAACCAGCAATCATCACCACATTCCACAGTGCCGGGCGTGGTGGCTCACATCTGTAATCCCAGCACTCGGGAGGCAGAGACAGGAGGATTGCTGAGTTCGAGGCTTGCCTGGGCTACATAGTGAGCTCAAGACCAGCCTGAACTGCAAAGTGAGACGCTGTCTCAAAAAAAAAAAAAAAAAAGGAAAGAGTGGTGCTCTAACTAAAATCATGCTGATAAAAATCATGCTGATAAAAAATTTGGGAATACACAATTTCTAAGTATAACACAAAATTGGTAAGTATTTGCTGACACCAAGAACTAAGACAATAACCTCTCAACATCTTCCTTTCACTTCAATATCTTTTACCTTTTTCTACTTAAAAATAGCCAGCATGGAAAAAAAAAAAGCAAAATAGTCCTCAGTTGTAGGTAAAACACACCAACTTCTACCATAGATCAAGCCAGATTTAACTCTTAATCATTATCAAAAACATTTGAAGAGTTTCTCTGTTACTAAAATAATAGTGATAACTTTTCTCACTACACATAGAAGACAAAATGACATACCTGATTGAGCCATACCACTGCAGGCAACTTGAGGCTTCAGATCAGTTTCTAAGAGAGCAGGAGAAACAGTTACCACTGGTCCTGAGAACAGGGGACCTTTTAAGGTAAGTAATTGCCCTTGTGGAGTCATCACGAGGTTGGGAGAGGTGTGTGGAGTATTAGAAGGAGAGACATTTTCTATAGATTAAAAAAAGAAAAAACACATAAAAGACCACACTTTCACTTAAAAGCAATAAATACATTTCAAATTCAGTTAAGAGATACTAATGTAGAATCTACTTTCTTGAATCATCTATAACTGAATAAATTACCTGTCCAATGATTCTCCTGGGGGAGAGAATTTGTTGAAGAACACAGCTGTGAAGATTTTTTTTTTTTTTTTTGAGACAGGGTCTCGGCTTTGTAGTTCGGGCTGGCTCTGAGCTCACTATGTAGCCTAGCACAGGCAAGCCTGGAACTCAGCAATCCTCCTGCCTCTGCCTCCTGAGTGCTGGGATTACAATGTGGTATGCGTATTGATTGTTGGTGGGTGTGAGTCTCCACGCACAACATTGTACGTGGTTACCGGGGATTGAACTCAGGGCCTTGCGCTTACGAGGCAGGCGCCAGAACCACTGAGCTAATCCTCCAGCCCTGAAAATACTTTTTATAACAAATGCAATACCACTGATAGTTTTTATTTGTTTGTTTGTTTGTTGTGTCTCTGATAGTCTTAATAATGAGTCAGGATAAAGGAATATATAATTCTGGTTAGAGATTTAGCGCAGTGTTCCCAGCATCTGCTTGTAAGTGCAAGATACTGAATTCGATTCCAATCCAGTAATTTCATACCACAATGCTGGGCATGGTGACTCACACCCACCAGAAATCAGAACCATACACCACAGTGCCTCCAGGCATGGTAGCTCACGCCTATAATCCCAGCACTCAGGTGCAGAGGCAGGAGGACTGCAGTGAGTTTGAGGCTTGCTTGAGCAACATAGTGAGATCAGGGACAAAGCGAGACTTTGTCTCAAAAAAAGGTGGGGTATACAATTCTATTCCAAGTCTAACCTTTCCAATACACTTCTAACAAACTTAAGTTTCTGAACTTCAGTCATCTGTGAAATGAAAAAGGAGGTCACTAAATTTCCTTCTAGCTGGGCATGGTAGTGCACACATAGAATTTTAGCACATATGGGGCTGAAGTAAGATTACCCTGAGTTTGAGGCCAAACGGGGCTAGAAAGTGAGTTCAAGGCCTGCCTGAACTACACAGTGAAAACCTGTCTCAAAAGAAAAGAGCTGAACATTTTAGAAATTTCAGTGTCTATCTGCTTTGATATAATAAACTAGAATTTCTAGTTCATACCCTAGGTTACCTTAAGAGTAAATAAGGTGGGGCCAGAGATTTAACTCAGTGGTCCTGTGCCTGCCTAGCAAGCACAGAGGCAGGAGGATTGCTGAGTTCCAGGCTTGCTTGGACTACACAGTGAACTCAGCTCCAGCCTGAACTACAAAGACAGACCCTGTCTCAAAACAAAACAAAACAAAACAAAACAAAACAAAACAAAACAAAACAAAGCAATAAAACAGTAAATAAGGCTATTACCTTTTTCAGAGGACACAGCAAGTAAGTCATGTACATGTATATATGGCCTTATTTCCAAAATAAAGACAGAACACTTTGAAGCAAATTTCCTCTGCTCCTTAACAGATCAGACGAAAACAGCCTGATTCAACAAAATTAAATTTTTCCTTTAAAGGAAAAGAAAAGGCCATGGTCTATGTTGCAGGGCAGTTCCAAACTCAAAGGCTCAAATGATCCTGTCTCAACCTCCCATGTACCTGGGGACTAAAGGCAAATCACCATGGACAGCTCATTTCTTTTTAATTTACTTTTTTGGGCTAGAGGATTAGCTCAGCGGTTCCAGTGCCTGCCTTGCAAGTGCAAGGTCCTGAGTTCCATCCCCAGTAACCACATACAATGCTGGGCGTGGAGACTCACGCCCACCAGCTATCAATATCACATACCACAGTGTTGGGCGTGGTGGCACCCCTGTAATCCCAGACTCAGGAGGCAGAGGCAGGAGGATTGCTGAGTTCGAGGCTCACCTGGGCTACAAAGTGAGCTCAGGGCCAGCCTAAACTACAAAGCGAGACCCTGTCTCAAAAAAAAAAAAACTTTACTTTTTTGCCAGGCGTGGTGGCTCACGCCTGTCATCCCAGCACTCGGGAGGCAGAGACAGGAGGACTGCTGAGTTCGAGGCTTGCCTGAGCTACATAGTGAGCTCAGGGCCAGCCTGAACTGCAAAGCGAGACCTTGTCTCAAAAAAAAAAAATTTTTACTTTTTTCCAGATAGGGTCTCACTATGTGGTTCAAACTGCCCTTGAACTCCCTGTGTAACCCAGGCTGGGCCCTGAACTTACTGTGATCCTCCTCCTTCACCCTCCCATGTCCTGGGATTACAGGGTGTACCACTGCATCAGTTTTACACAAAAAACTTTTAGCAAATTTCTAATATATTGTCTCAGATAACACCTGAAAACTTTCTCAATCCATCAGCAGAACTGCAGAAAAATCACAATGTCAAGTATAAAATCTGTAAAGAATGTAGCTGTAGGGCTGAAGGGTTAGCTCAGTGGTTCCGGCACCTGCCTCGCAAGAGCAAGGTCCTGAGTTCAATCCCCAGTAACCACATACAATGCTGGGCATGGAGACTCATGCCCACCAACAATCAATACCACATACCACATACCACAGTGCCGGGCATGGTGGCACACGCCTGTAATCCCAGCACTTGGGAGGTAGAGAGAGGAGGATTGCTGAGTTCGAGGCTTGCCTGGGCTACATAGTGAGCTCAGAGCCAGCCTGAACTACAAAGCTAGACCCCATCTCAAAAAAAAAAAAAAAAAAAAGAATGTAGCTGTAAACTTACAAAAAATACATAACTGTAGATGGCTATCAGAAGTAAGGCTTAATGTTACAATGACTGGATTAACTTTTTAGGGCATGTGATGTCAGTAACTGAAACCTAACTAATGTAGTTCATATTCTACTTTTCATGCAACTCATCCAACTCATCTTTAATTAAAACTAGGACACTATTGGCCAAGAGAAGACATTCAGTCCACTTCATTGATGTTCATCTACATTAAGGAAAGCAAAGAATGTCCCTCCTACCTGTGGCCTGGTCTTTTTTTCTGGAAAGAATCAAAGGTTTCCCCCTCCTGTTATTAATAAACATCTGTCCGAGATCTACAGATGATGTAGAAGATCCTTCCTGCTGTGTGCTAGTTCTGGGAGACTCATCAAACTCATTTGATCCCATCTTCTTTTTTCTTTTTTGAGCCTCTAGTGCTTGTTGTTTTGCATAAATATACTCTAGCTTCTTCAGGACCACTTCTTCTGTCTTACCTACAGATAAGGAATAAATTATCACTCTTTTCATAACCCCACATAATAATGAGAAATAGAATCAACTGAAATCCAGTTGATTTAACTATATTCCCCAAAACTATGGAAGGCAAGAGTGATTATAATCCAGGAAATATGCTCTGCCCACTAAAAAAGATACTTCTACTATAAACTTAAAGAACCAAGCTTAAACTAAGTCGTTTGGAAAGGTCCACTGAGGATTTCTCCTCGACAAAGGAATTACTATGCTCTGTAACAGAGACCATTTCTGTATCTCACCTGAAAGAGATGATACCTTTCGTATCAGGATATTCCGTTTTCTAGTCAGGAGATTTTTCTGTCCTATCAGTTTGTCTGCCTGATCTGTTAGTCCCTGAATTTCACTGAATGCCTAGGAAAGAAACAGTAGCATTACATTAATCAAGCCACTCTTTTTCAAATAGGGAAGCTTATAAATTTCTTTAATGAAAAAATTTTAAACTAGTATTTTAGATACCCTTATAAATGCCATGTAAAACAACTATCTATCAGGAAGCATTAAACTATAAGAGGTTTTCTGGCTTACAATGAAGGAAAAATAGTTGATGATTATTATTTCTGAAGAGAATTACTGAGTGTCAAATAAACGTTCTATAAAAACCAGACAGAAAACACATTCTTAGATTTTTAAATCAAATCTGAAGTAATTAATCTCATGGGGGTGTGGTTGTACACACTTGTAACCTCAGCACTTAGGAGGCTGACAGGAAGATCACCACTGAGTAAGAGAGCAGTCTGGACTATATAGTGAGTTCAAGAGCAACTGAACTACATACTGAGGCCCTATCTCAAAACATCAAAAATAAAAACTCTAGGGTGAGGGATCTAGCTCCGTTGTTCCAGCGCCTGCCTGGCAAGCGCAAGGTCCCCAATACCACATACTACAATGCTAGGTGTAGTGGATCACGCCTGGAATCCCAGAACTCAGGAGAATTACTGTGAGTTCAAGGTTTGCCTGGGTTATATAGAGAGCTCAGGGCCAGTCTGAACTACAAAGAGAGACCCTGTCTAAAAAAAAAAAAATTTAAAAAATTAAAATTAAAAAAAATTTTTAAATAACAACTCTGGGGCTGGAGATTTAGCTCAGTGGTTCCAGTGCCTGCCTTGCAAGTGCAAGGTCCTGAGTTCAATCCCGGTAACCACATACAATACTGGGCATGGTGATTCACGCCCACCAGCAATCAACACCACATACCACTGTGCCGGTTCACACCTGTAATCCCAGCACTTGGGAGGCAGAGACAGGAGGATTGCTGAATTCGAGGCTTGCCTGAGATACATAGTGAGCTCAGGGCCAGCCTGAACTATAAAGCGAGACCCTGTCTCAAAAAAAAAAAAAAAACTCTGCTCTACAAATGTTTATCCTGTACTTCTCCAACTTCTGCTTAAAAATAATTACATGAAATTGCCTTAAATATTCTGTTTGCAAAGGTGAAACTTCTGGTGGTTGGAATATTTCAGATTTTCTTTTAAAATGTTGTCAATTGTCAAATATGATTAAATATCACTTATGGTGTGTGTGACTTTATGCTATTGATAAACTATTTTAGACAGTAGTGAGAGAAATTTAGAAAGAATGTGGTAAACAGTCAGTGTTTCTGACTTTATCTGAAGGAAGGATAGTTCTATCAAGTAAGAACTTAACTTTCAGTGAAAAGCTATTCTGACTTAATAATTTCTTTACTAAGGGACTTACCAACATTCACTAGCCCACACCAATCTCCTTCATATAACAATGGATCCCCTTTCTCATAGTGTATGTCACTTGTTCAAGGTCTTCTTTGTTGTCATTTGCATAGAACACTTACCCGAGTAAGAATGAGACTTTTGGAAACCTTGGAAGAATGAAGTAATCCCAAAGTAATCTTCAATTTTTCAAAGAGATCTCTCATTTCACCACGCCGCCGCCGCTCATTGGCAGTATGTGTCCGGCGATAATAAGCAAAAGCTTCTGCTTCCTTCTGTAGTTTGTCACTCCAGTAATCAGGTTTCAGTTTTAGAGAAACTGGTGGAGCCTGTCCAAAAAAGACTTCCTCAACATCTTTCACATGGACTATCTGCCTCCTCCACCCCCACTGCTCTATCTCAGATACCCACTACTATCTGTCTGGAATGTTGTTGCAGTCACCCAACTGCTTATCTTGCTACTATCTTGTATTCTTCCTCCAAAACTAATTTCAGCAATGCCACCAATGTATATTCTAATATATATTAGTGTAAACGTATCAATTTCTAGCTCAAATGGTTATCAAATGAGCAAAACTCTACAGTACAGAGAATAGAGAATTGGGAAAACATTATTTATACAATTTAATAAAATTAGTTTTCATGACATCAATTACACATGAAAAAAAGTACAATCTTGACTGATAGAAGAAAACTTGATCTTTCTCAACTTGATAAAAAATCACCTGCCACTAATCTAAATCTTTTCTTCAACTATCCCTGTTAAGAACTTCCAAGTGTGCTAGTACACACCTGTCATCTCTGCACTCTGAAGACTGAGGCAGGACCACTGACAGTTTGAGGCCAACCTGGGCTATGAATTCAAAGCCAGTCTGGAATCAAGGATCTTATCTCAAAAACAAAACAAAATGAAACAAAAACCTAAAAAAACAAAAATCAACAACAAAAAACCCCAGAGGGGTTAGGGGTTTAGCTCAGTGGTTCCAGCATCTCCCTTGCAAAAGCAAGGTACCAAGTTCAATCCCCAGTAACCACATACCACAATGGCAGGGCTGGTCATGGTGACTCATGCCCACCAGCAATCAGTACCACACACCACAGTGCCGGGCGTGGTGGCTCATGCCTGTAATCCCAGCACTCGGGAGGCAGAGGCAGAGGACTGCTGTTAGTTCGAGGTTTGCCTGGGCTACAAAGTGAGCTCAGGGCCAGCCTGAATTACAAAGCAAGATCCTGTCTCCAAAAAAAATCCCCCCAAACCCCCAGAAATTTCCAAAACATACAATCCACACAATTCTGCAATTACACAGGCATTGGTCTGCACCCAATGAGTCGTACTTCACAATCCTCCACTTCATTTAAATTTTAACATCTGAAACTCAGTATCTGCACATTTTGAGGAAAAACTTAATGCACAGCATGCCTTAGGGCTCCTTTATCTTATTCTATTTCAATTTTTAAAATTTCTTAATAGGGATACATGTAAGGTTAAAAATATACAAGAGCCTATAATGAAATGCAACCATGTCTTACACCTACATATACACCTATATCCTCAGATACCATTTTTACTGCCAGGAATTTAGCACAGTGGTGCTACACCTGCCTGGCAAGCGCAAGATCATGAGTTCAATCCCTGTACCATGAAAAGAAAAGAAAACTTTTATTATTCTTTTAATGGCCTCATCTGGTTCTTAAAGAGAATATAGATTTGATTTTTTTTTTTTTTTTGAGACAGGGTCTCGCTGTGTAGTTCAGGCTGGCCCTGAGGCTCACTATGTAGCCCAGGCAAGCCTGGAACTCAGCAATCCTCCTGCCTCTGCCTCCCGAGTGCTGGGATTACAGGCAGGAACCACCATGCCCGGCACTGTGGTATGTGGTACTGATTGCTGGTGGGTGTGAGTCACCACACCAGGATCGAACTCAGGACCTTGCGCTTGCAAGGCAGGCGCTGGAACCACTGAACTAAATCTCCGGCCCATAGAATATAGATTTTTTTCCCAGTATCAATAATACCTATTGATTTGTTGCTATGTAGAAGGGGATTTAGTGCATACTACTTTTAACATTTTGGCATTCCATCTAATAGTTATATCATTAAGCTTAGTTCTTCTGAAATCTTATGATCTTGGATGCAATTCTTTTGGTCAATAAAGAGTGTAAAAAGTGGGCCGGAGATTTAGCTCAGTGGTTCTGGTGCCTGCCTCGCAAGCGCAAGGACCTGAGTTTGATCCCAGTAACCACAAACAATGCTGGGTGTGGAGACTCATGCCCACCAGCAATCAATACCACATACCACAAGTGCTGGGCATGGTGGCTCATGCCTGTCATCCCAGCACTCGGGAGGCAGAGACAGGAGGATTGCTGAGTTCAAGGCTTGCCTGGACTATATAGTGAGTTCAGGGCCAGCCTGAACTAAAAAGCGAAAGCCTGTCTCAAAAAAAAAAAAAAAAAAAGTGTAAAAAGTGTATCTGGCTTTCTTCTTTACAAAATGAGGATACCAGCATCCATAGCTTTCATGTCTTCTTCCCTCCCAATTTGTAGTTTATATTTACATACCTTTTAAAAGTGAAATTAAATATTCTGTGTTTCATTCATAAATTTTAAGTTATAAAAAAGAATCACTGCCGGACGTGGTGGCTCACGCCTGTAATCCCAGCACTTGGGAGGCAGAGACAGGAGGATTGCTGAGTTCACGGCGGCTTGCCTGGGCACCACAGTGAGCTCAGGGCCAGCCTGAACTACAACACGAGACCTTGTCTCAAAAAGCAAAAAAAAAAAAAGAATCACTGACAGCACTTAAGTATTATACCACTGTAAATATTAAAAGAAAATGAATCATAATTAATTTCCTGTCAAAGAGTTCTGTTTTTCTCTGAAAGCCCTTTATTCTGACACTGTTTGGTTTTTATCACAACCCCAACAGTGCCCCCAGTTTTCTTATGTAAAACAACATCTTCCTCAAGTTAGAACTGCTATGCATTAAATAGTATGGAAAACAGCTGGATGTACTGGCACACATACTCCCACCACCCCCTCACACAGGACTGAGGCACCAGATCATGAGGCCAGCCTGAGGTATACAGAAAGTTCAAGGCCAGCCTGGACTACACAGTAAGATCCTGTCTTTTAAAGGGGGAGGGAAGGTGATTTAGCTCAGTGGTTCCTGGCAAGTACAAGGTCCCAATTTTCATTCCCAGTAAACCACATACCACAATGCCAGGCATGGTGGCTCATGCCTGTAATCCTAGCACTCGGGAGGCAGAGGCAGGAGGATTGCTATGAGTTCAAGGCTGGCCTGGGCTAATAGTGAGTCCAGGGCCAACCTAAACTACAAAGTGAGACCCTGTCTCAAAAAAAAAAAAAAAAGGGTAGGGGGTCAAGTATAGCTCAATGGCGCCATGCCTTCCTGGCAAGCTTAAGATACTTAAGTCTGATCCTCAATATTACACAAAAAAAACAAAGTACAGTAGAATAAAAGATGCATTAAGATAGAAAAAAGAAATATACCAAGTTTAAGAGCAAAGCACTGCAAATATTTACATGAATTTAGACATTAAACAATGGATTATGTAAATATACTTCTGAAAATTCCTGTGTCTAAAAAACAATTTAGAATAAATGAAAAATTACTAATAATGTATATGAAATCATTACAACCACAGAAATACGTAAGATCTCCAAATCAGATCAATATATAACCTCTCCACATCAGATCAATGTACAAGATCTCCAAAGCAATCATCCTATGATTTCTGAAAGGACTAGAACTCAAACACCATCTTCCAATCCAATTCCTATCACTGTCTTTTTTTTTTTTTTTTTTGCTTTTGAAACAGGGTCTCGCTTTGTAGTTCAGGCTGGCCCTGAGCTCACTATGGTGCCCAGGCAAGCTGCCGCAAACTCAGCAATCCTCCTGTCTGCCTCCGGAGTGCTGGGATTACAGGCGTGAGCCACCACACCCAGCATTGTGGTATGCGGTGTTGATGTGATTACTGGGGATCGAACTCAGGACCTTGCGCTTGCGAGGCAGGCGCCAGAACCACTGAGCTAACCCTCCAGCCCCTTATCACTGTCTTTTCTCCTTTAAGAGGACAGAATAAAAATGGAAATGTTTACCAAGCACTCTTTAATTTCTATTGTTAAGAGCAAAGAGAATCTTTGCTTAATTATGCTATCATGATAGCATCCTTGAATAATTTATAAAACTAAAGGAGTTATAATTATACTGCTCACTGAACTGTTATGATAACTGTATAGAGTAGTTTTTTCTTTTTTTTTTTTTTTTTTTTTTTTTTTTTTTTTTTTTTTTTTTGAGACTGGGTCTTGCTTTGTAGTTCAGGCTGGCCCTGAGCTCACTATGTAGCCCAGGCAAGCCTCAAACTCAGCAATCTTCCTGCCTCTGCCTCCCGAGGGCTGGGATTACAGGCGTAAACTACCACGCCCAGCATTTGTGGTATGTGGTGATTACTGGTGGGTTTAAATAACTACACCCAGCATTGTATGTGGTTACGGGAATCTAACTCAGGACCTTGTGCTTGCAACACAGGTGCAGGAACCACTGAGCTAAATCTCCGGCCTTGTATAGAGTAGTTTTTAAACCACTGAAAATAATCATAAACCTAGTACGAAGCACACTGGGTGTCTCACATCAAATCATTACAGTATAGGATTAGTTTTCAAATAATTACTTTTCATTAATTTTGTACCCATTTTAACTCCTCCAAATTTTCTCACTGTCTTGGAGCAGTGCAATTAAGAGGGGGAAAAACACATTAATAACTTTATTATGGGAGACAAGTTGATTTTGCTGGTAAAAATTGCCCTAAAAAAAACCATGGTTAATATAGCTAGTGTTGTTTCAATCCTCAGACAAATGTTATCAATTTTATTAAATGAGTAATTTAACATATTCTAAATACCTTTCGACATCTTTCAGTAGCTTTTTCATCTGCAGGAGTGCGGCACCTAGACAAAGATAATATTGTTTAATATTGTCCTGAAATTCAATACTCTAGAACCTATTTCACAGCTGTATTAAACTACCCCATCCCAAGTTGTCTAAATCATAACCAAATTATTTCCCCCAACATGCAACAGATACATTATTTATGTAACAGTATACTTCTTTCCTCTAAGTGCAATTATTCATTAAAACTAAAATCATCATTTATAAAATAATTTCAAACATATAAAACTATACAAATATAAATATATCCTATACAATCTAAGAAATACCCCCAAGGGCCAGAGGGTTAGCTCAGTGGTTCTGGCGCCTGCCTCGCAAGCGCAAGGTTCTGAGTTTGATTCTGGTAACCACATACAACAATGCTGGGCGTGCAGACTCATGCTCACCAGCAATCAATACCACATACCACAGTGCCAGGCGTGGTGGCTCACGCCTGTAATCCCAGCACTCAGGAAGCAGAGGCAGGAGGACTGCTGAGTTCGAGGCTTGCCTGGGCTACATAGTGAGCTCAGAGCCAGCCTGAACTACAAATGAGACCCTGTCTCAAAAAAAAAAAAAAAAAGATATACCCCCAAAACAGAGATCCTGTCTGCATTCTATTCCATCACATTCCCTTGCTAGGAATACCATTTTAAGTAGTATATATCATATCTTTTTGTAACTGATTTGTTTCACTCAGCATTTCAACTGAGAGAGATTTTCTTAAGCATAGTTCTAACTCTAACACTTAGCTGGCACTGATGGTATGTCCCTGTGATCTCAGCAGTTAGAAGGCAAAGGCAGAAGATTTCCACCAGTTTGAGGCCAGCTGGAGCTACAAAGTGAGCTCAAGGCCAGCCTGAATGACATTTTCTCAAAAAAAGCTAGCTAAGGGCCAGAGATTTAGCTCAGTGGTTCCAGCGCCAGCCTAGCAAGTGCAAGGACACTGGTCTGATCCCGTTAACTACATACAATAATTCCAGGCGAAGTGACTCATGCCCACCAGCAGTCAGTACCACAACCACAAAGCTGGGCGTGGTGCCTCATGCCTGTAATCCCAGCACTTGGGAGGCAGTGAGGAGGACTGCTGAGTTCAAGGTTTGCCTGGGCTACAAAGTGAGCTCAGGGCCAGCATGAACTACAAAGCCAGACCCTGTCTCAAAAAAAAAAAAAGCTAGCTAAATAAATAAATCTTTTAAACTGGTAGGTAGACTCACAGTGTGAATTCTACCAAAGATACATTTTTTCCTAATTATTAGTAGTTATTTAGGTTGCTTCCAATTCTTCAAAACAGCAAACAATGTTGCAATAGACAGTCCCCATATGAACCCTTAGAAGTATGTATGAACTTTCTATGACATAACCTAAGAGTAGAACTGCTAGATGTAAGGAAGGACACAAATCTTCAATATTAATAGTTATGTCTCCATTTCACTAACAGGACTACTGGCAATTTCCATTTTTTGCCAAGTATACAAATGTGAACCAGTAGTCACTGTGATTTAATTTTCATTAATCTTGTGAAGCTGAACAACAAATTATATGTGCTTACTGATCTTTCAAGTTTCCTTTTCCTTGTACTTCTTGTGATATACATTACTTACTTTTCTACTGGGTCATCTTTAAGACTTATACTTATCCTCTGTCAGTTATACATAATTGTTATTAATTTTGTTATACACTGGGTTGGCTTTTGACTATTTTCATGATGTTCTGATAGAATTTAAGAATTTTTAACACTTTATTTTTAATTAGACTTTTAAATTAGAATCTTAATGAGGTAACCCAGGGTGAGTATTAAACTCAGGGCTTTAGGCAAGCTAAACATGCTCTGTACCTTGTACCCTCAGCCTCTTCAATTTGTTCCTCTATTGTTTCATATTTTGTTTGTTGGTTATTACTAGCCTTTATTATCCCAATCTATTAACATGGTATGTTTCTAGTTACTGGATTCTTCTTCAATGTGTTTTAATATATAATTTCTAAAAAGTATTGCAAAATTTTGTTATATTTCCAAACTGCTTTTTCCTTAATGTTGTAAACGTTACTTTTGCTTGTTTCTTTACTTTTTGTTTTTGTTAATACTGTTTAGACACTGTTTTAATATGTGAAAAATTCATCATAAAGCAACACTGCTGAACTTATGTGCTGAACTTAGCACAAGGTACCAAGAATCTTCTTTCCCTTCTCTCTCATATTCCAATCCCAATTGACACAAGATTTATTAATAGAAAAAGTAATATTCCTCCAAGACTTCATTCCCTTCCTATTTCCATCTCAACAGGAAATAGAAAAATTTTCATAACTGGATCTCACCTGTTCAACTAATAATCCAATTTAGAATCTAAATTTAAAAGATAAAGGAATTACCTTTTATTAAATAATGTAATTGTGTTATTAGGCTAGTTGTATATATGATTTAACATTTCACTTTCTTCACTGCATAGGTAATAAATCTGAGGTTAAAAGTCTCAGACTAAAAGCCTAGCCCAGTGGCACTCAACAGTAATCTCAGCACTCAGGAAGCTGAGGCAAGAGAATCCTTGCAAATTCAAGGCCAGACTGGGCTACATAATGAGACTATCTCAAAAAAATTTAACCAAGAAAGATCTTAAATTGAGAGAAATTCAAAACTTGCATAAGGTTAAATACCTAAATTATTAAAACTAGTGTTTTTACTTCAGTACACCTGGCTTAGAAGTACATTATTTCCATTACACAATGTCTCCTAACAATGACCAATACCTGCCTCTAACCCCCACTCATCTATACTCATCAGGAAAAAAAAGCAGTAAGAAAACCAGATCTGTTACCTAGAATTCCTAAAGAGATTATTTAGTTTTCTTTCTTCCTATAAAGCTGTGACAACAATCCAGAGATAAATAAAACTTACAATTGCTTGAATGACTGTGTGTGCACTGCTGTGGTCTTCTTGTAGGCAACATTTATTTCCTCTGAGAGTTCTTCAATAGTTTCAATGTCCACATGCTCCTCATCATCCTCAATGTATTCTATACAGTTATTCTGAAATATATCATTACAGTAGTAAATACTATGTTGGGAGGCATACACATTCCAACTTTTCAACTGCAAGCCTCCTTACAAAACCAACCAACCAATGTCAAATTCTGATCTTATACCAGGAGTACTCATAATCCTAAACCTGCTAATCATAATCTTAACAGGGAACTAAACCAGAAAACATTCAAGTCAACAAAGAAAAACTATGTAAGTCATTGGTATGTACTAGGCAGACACCATTAATCTTTGGTATGAACAGACTCCCCACAGGGATGTACTATTCTTTCAATATTATTTCTAGAAGACCAATTTAGTTACAGATGTATTATTTTATTTTACCTACTTTTTGTGGTATTATGAATTGAACTCAGGGTCTTCTACATGTTAGGTAAATGCTCTACTACTGAGCTACATCCTCAGCAATTTATTTTTATTCTGAGACTGTTTTACTAAGTTATCCAGGGTGGCTTCCCACAGTGGAGCAGCTTAAGATTTATTTATCATAAATCTTAAGATCAAGTAACCATAAAATAAAATTTAGGAAGAAAAATTCTATTGGGGACTACAGGTATAATTAGAGCACAAACTTAGCGTGTACAAGGCACTGGGTTCAATGCTTAGCACCAAAACTTTTTTTTTTTTTTTTTGAGACAGGGTCTTGGCTTTGTAGTTCAGGCTGGCCCTGAGCTCACTATGTAACCCAGGCAAGCCTCAAACTCAGCAATCCCCCTGTCTCTGCCTCCTGAGTGCTGGGATTACAGGCGTGAGCCACCGCACCCAGCCCAAAAGAAAACTTTTAAGGGAACTTCATGGGCAACCATATCAAACGCCCCAAATCAACAAACATTAACATAGATGAGGCAGAGATGAAAAAAGAATAGAACCCAAATTAATCTTCTAATCTTCTAGTATTTATTAACCACAAAGAATGCCATCTAATGAGGAATTCAGGTTTCGAAAGAAACCCAGATTTCTATACTTCCTATACCTAAGGAGTCAATCAAGTTGATTTATTTACCACTTATAATAGAAATTCACTGGGTATTTTATATAACAGAATTACATGGATACACATGATACAGTAGATATTTTGGAATCTACCTTTAAAGTAGTGTTTACTATGCCTGAAGCTAAACAAAGAATACTGTTATCTATATTTGCGCTGTATCAGAGGCGCAACTCAAAACAAAGCATTCCCATCATCTTATTCATTGAAAAACTTACTCCTAAATTATAGGTGCCATTCCATATCATTTATGTTCCCTCTTCAATTCAAGAACAATGTAAACAATGTAATTAAATTTAAGCAGTATAAACAATGTATATTTAAGTAAACTCCAAGAAACAAATTAAAATAATTCCAACAGAACCTAGAGGTAGTAAAGTAGAATATAGTTGACAATATTTAAACTGAAAAAGGTCTGCTTAACTCATGGTTTTGACTACAGATTTGATGAATACCTAACCTTCATAATGAAGAGTTTGGTTATTCACAACTTTCCTCATACCATCTAAAATAATGCTAATGAGTGTAATTAGAAGTAGGACATATACATAAATATGATGTAGAATTTAAGATCTTAAAGATAATTTAGTGTAAGGTTAAACAGGACCATGTAATTTTAAGATTCCCTTTTTTTTTTTTTTTTTTTTTGAGCCATTCTCGCTTTGTAGTTCAGGCTGGCTCTGAGCTCACTACGTAGCTCAGGCAAGCTTCGAACTCAGCAATCCTCCTGTCTCTGCCTCCCGAGTGCTGGGATTACAGGCATGAGCCACCACGCCCGGCACTGTGGTATGTGGTATTGATTGTTAGTGAATGTGAGTCTCCACGCCCAGCACTGTATGTGGTTACTGGGGATCGAACTCAGGACCTTGTGCTTGTGAGGCAGGCGCTGGAACCACTGAGCTAACCCTCTGGCCCGAGATTTTCTATTAAACTAAGTGTAGTGGTGCACACCTGTAATCCTAGCGCTAAGAGGCTGAGGCAGATCATTGTGACTTTGCAGCCTGCCTGGGCTAGAAAATGAGTTCAAAGCCAGCCTGAACTACACAATGAGTCCTTGCCTCAAAACACAAAACCAAAAATATTCCTATTAGTGTTTAAATGACACCACCTTATGACTAAGGCACTCAAGATTTTGTTAAGTCAGTTCCACCAACAGCAGTTTTTCAACATGCTTTGTTTTGTTTTCAGTGCTGGGGACTGGACCATGAAGCACTGTAATGTTCCAGCCCCTTTTATTCTTTAAATGGAGAGTCCACTGGGGCCCAAACTCAGGACCATGCACCTGAGCTACATCTCTGGCCCTATTCTTTAAGGCTGTTTTTTTTTTTTTTTTTTTGAGACAGGGTCTCACTTTGTAGTTCGGGTTGGCTCTGAGCTCACTATGTAGCCCAGGCAAGCTTCAAACTCAGCAATCCTCCTGTCTCTGCCTCCCGAGTGCTGGGATTACAGGCGTGAGCCACCACGCCCAGCCTATTCTTTAAATTTTAAGATAGGGTCTCCTTAAGTAGTCCAGGCTGGCATCAAACTTGTGGTTCCCCTCCCTCAGCTTCCACAGTAGCTGAGATTGTTTGCATGCATGCACACATGCATGCACACCCAACAATTTCTACTGGTTTTCAAGATAGGACTGTTTCCTGGTCTTATGTGTTTACTTAGACCAATGGTAGTGAACCTCTGGCACACGTGCCACAGGGGACTGTTTGTATCATTGAAAGCTCTAAAAGGTTTGGCATCACTAGCCTAGACTGACTTATATAAGGAGACTACAAAAGGCACAAGAAGATCTACAATGTAGTTCCTACATTCAATAAATTCAGATTACCTTGAAAAGGGTTAAGCTATAGAAAAAGTATAGACAAATTTTAGAACAAGATCCTCATTTATAAATGAGAGAACTATAGGTACAGAAATAACCAATACAGGGACATTAAAATATTTAAGAGATTTTAGAATGTTAAAATACTAATTTTCTTGCTACCTTTCATCTCGCAATGCAGTTAGATATTGAAAAAGAGGACCAAATAACAGTGGGGCTGAGTGAATTCTATAACTCAGCTGCAAGATGACTGGTTCAGAGGGTTACGTCATCTACTCCTAAAGAGAAGGAAACCCAATGGGCAATGGAGTATGGTTGCCTTAGGCTTTAACATCAGCCCTTATGTCAGGGGTCAGCAGCTTACCGCTTATTTTTATAGGAAGAGTTTTACATAGCCCACACTCATTCTCTTATATAGCATTACTGGCTGCTTTTGCACTCAGCAGTTCAGTCATCTATCCTACCAAGTCGAAAATGTTTATTGCATGCTTTTTGCAGAAAAGTGTAACTTCTGCCCTGTATCGTATCTCCCAGTTACTTAGGCTCAGTAAGTACCTCTCCAAATATAAAGTCTATAAAAAATGCTTCTGAAAAATTTAAAAAACTGTAAATGTCATATTATAAAGAATGATAAGGGTCTACAATATAAATTCTATTGACTAAGTATTTGATATCAAGAGATATTTAAGCAACTTAAGGCAGGATTATATGATCCAATTTTCCAGTCCCTACCCTAAATTCTTTCCAGATATAGGTGGCAAGTTCTTTTCCTAGTTCTATGGTCACCCACCCCTTCATTCTCTCCATCTTACACATGTACCATATAAGCTACAATCACTTCACATAGAAAATGTCATAGAAACTACAAAGATCAAATGAGTGTAATCATTTCAAAACACTTTTTTTTTTTGAGACAGGGTCTCACTTTGTAGTTCAGGCTGGCCCTGAGCTCACTATAGTGCCCAGGCAAGCCGCCGCGAACTCAGCAATCCTCCTGTCCCTGCCTCCCGAGTGCTGGGATTACAGGCGTGAGCCACCATCAAAACACTTTTTAAAAATTCAACTTGGTAGGGAGTCTAAAGTATCTATACCCCAAAGGCTCAAGCCATCCTTACCATAATAATGAACAAATCTCAAACACTAGAAAACAAATAAACATTGCCTGACTGATGCATCCTAAAAACTAGTCATTTCATTATCTAAACCTACACATTCAAACGTTACTAGGTCTTAGTGAGCTTCTGGAAAAGCTACTGTTTCTACTGTCTCTAATAAATTATTTAAATCCGTGAGGTTTCAGTCACAATGAAAATAGGCTCACCACCTTTTCTACATCATCAACCTCCTCACTCTGGTAGTCAGATATAACATCCACAATTTCATCAACAGAATCATCAGTTTTCTCATTCTCATCTTCATCCTCCTCTTCCAAATCCAAGCCAGTAAAGTCAGAACTGCGTCTTCTGCCCCTGTTGTCTTGCTTTGGTCTTATCTGTCTTCCTGGTAGTGGTAAGTCACCCTGAAAATGTTCGTTCCCTCTGCTTCCTTTTGTAACTCGCCGAGAAATGATGGAGAAGGCTGTAGGATTAGAAATCCTACTCCAAGAATCACACTCAGTTTTTAAAACTCCAGCATTCTCAGAAGTTCCACTTTTCCCATGCATATTGGAGAGGTCTTGTTCTTCTTGAAACACATCTGAATCTTCTTGACATGGCTTTGTTTCTCTAATTAACTGTTCATTTGCCTCTTTCTTACATTCTTCCGAAGTTCTAACACACTTCAGAACTGAGGGGCTCTTTGGGTACTTTCTCCACCTCTCTCGACTACTGTCCTTCTCCAGAGAGTCTCCACAATCTTTCTCCTTGGCCACTGGCTGTGGATTACATTGCTGCTGTACCAAAACTTTACTCCCTGATAATTCAATAAATAGAAATTCATTTGTTTTCTCCTCTGGATTGTCTAAACCTTTCTGCTGAACCAACTTCACATCACTAGATTTTTGAAGCTGTACTTTACTCACATTTTGTACTGTTGTATTACTGGCTTTTTCAGAAACTGTCCTAACTTCCAGCACAGTCAGTTTTTCTTTGGAATTGTTATGATTCATATTCCCACACTCTCCGGTAACATCTTTATAGCTTTCACCTATGTGTGACTCAGGGATACAGGAGTGTTCAGATGGTTTGACAGTTGCAGGGCCTTTTTCTATAAGGGATTCTTCAGCCAAATGATTGCTTCTTTCTTCCAAGGAATCACTCAAGGTTTCTTTTGAGGTAATAGTTCCTGAATCTGGCTTCATTTTATTTGCCTCAGAATCTATAGCATCTCCTACTGAATGTACAGTCTTCTTAGTTTCCTTTTCTCTTTTTACCAAGTTTGTTTCATCTTTACGGTCTGGATTCTGGGATTCCTTCTTCATCTGAAGGGAAGCAACATGCTGAAGAATGGAGCTAGGGACAGGCTTTTGTCCTGGGAGCTGCAGCAAGGCAAAACTACCAGACTGGAGTGGAATGAGATTGGCTGTACTAACAGGCTGCCCACCTGAGCTATATGTGATTTTGGTTTCAGAGCCTGTTTTACTGGCAAAGCTTTGTGGCTCAGGAGGAGAAATCCTCAAGGTCAGTGTACCAGCCTGAGAGACAAAACTTGGTCCAGAGGAAAGTAAAGATGGTGCCTGAGTGATAACATTCACTGATGGAGAAGACCCAACAGCCTGAATTACAGGATTTACAACAGAGAAAGCAGAGGATGAAGCAGAAGATGGTGGTGTCTCAGAAGGCTTGGAAGGTGTAGGCAACCGGATTCCCACCACAGATCCTGTTAAAGAAAAAAAACTTTTCTTAATCACCAATTCCCACATCAAAATTTTCAAGCAAGCCTCTCTTTTTTTTTTTTTTGCTTTTTGAGACAGGGTCTCGCTTTGTAGTTCAGGCTGGCCCTGAGCTCACTATGGTGCCCAGGCAAGCCACCGCAAACTTAGCAATCCTCCTGTCTCTACCTCCCAAGTGCTGGGGTTACAGGCATGAGCCACCACATCCGGCATTGTGGTATGCGGTATTGATTGTTGGTGGGCGTGTCTCCATGCCCAGCATTATATGTGGTTACTGGGGACTGAACTCAGGTCCTTGCGCTTGAGGCAGGCGCTGGAACCACTGAGCTAACCCTCCGGCCCCACACGCCTCTTTTTTGACAAGTGAGTTTAAGAGACCAAAATCCTGGTGTATTAATGCTGTATAATATATTATTAACTGATTAAACAAAAACTGTCAGAAAGATTCCCAACTTTATACCTGGATTCCGAAACATGACCGGCTGTAAGCTGGGCTGGGTATTAGAGCCTCGGATCTGATGCAAAGGTAGAAGTTGGACAATCTGCCCATTGGGATGCCTAAATAGGTTCATTCCACTAGGGCTCCTAACAGGCTGTAAAACCATTCGATGTCCCTGAAGCTGTGGGTTTGGGACAGGTCTAAGTGTAGGAGAACCCTGTTGTACTGGAATCAATAGTAACCGAGGTCCAGGACGTTTTGCTGTGTTAGGAGAGATCTGTGGAGCAGCCACTGGAATCTGATGGGCATTTTCTGAAAAATAAGAATGAAAATATAGTATTAAAATTCCTCTTGAACATATATAGAAATAAAACTAATATGACATAGAATCTCAAATTGCTACACATAACTTCTAATTTGAATTACAAAGTCAGTGAGAATTTGTCCTTTCATAACACACTATTTATTATCAACAGTAATTGCTCAGTCATTACAGAGCTTTACATCTAGAATGGTATCAACTGTCAAGAAGAGAATATACAAAGACAATGTTTTTGATATGAAAAGCAGAGGCAGGCTTTAAATCTGGTAAAAATCATGGGATTATGATATAATTCCCTTCTTTAGCTTTACTCTGCCCACAAAATACATCAAATTTGTAAAAGTCATGCTTAAAATATTCAGATGACAAACAATACTTAAAAACTCCAGGAATGCCTGTAATCCCAGCACATGGGAGGCGGAGCCAGGAGGATTGATGAGTTCAAGGCTTGCCTGGGCTACATAATGAGTTCAGGGCCAGCCTGAACTACAAAGCAAGACCCTCTCTCAAAAAGAGAAAAAAAAAAAAAAAACACCCAGGAGTGCTCTAAAAGTGAAATAAAAACCACAGACCAAATTAATGAAAAATAACAATGTGCATGGGCCGGAGATTTAGCTCAGTGGTTCCAGCAACTGCCTCACAAGCGCAAGGTCCTGAGTTCGATCCCAGTAACCACATACAATGCTGGGCATGGTGACTCATGCCCACCAGCAATCAATACCTCATACCACAGTGTCAGGCGTGGTGGCTCACGCCTGTAATCCCAGCACTCGGGAGGCAGACAGGAGGATTGCTGAGTTTGAGGCTTGCCTGGGCTACACAGTGAGCTAAGGGCCAGCCTGAACTACAAAGCAAGACCCTGCCTCAAAAAAAAAAAAAAAAAAAAACTGTGTGCAATTTTAAAAAGTTCATTCACCTTACATGAATTTTTAAAGATGTTAACTATCTTAATTAAAAATAGGGCCGGGGATGTAGCTCAGCAGCACTGCACCTGCCTGCTAAGCATAAAGTCCTGAGCTTGATCTCTGGTACCAAAAAATAAACATAAAATTATGCATCTGTTATATTAATTTTTAAAATTCATAAAAACAATCTCTTGCCATTTTCAAATCGTGTTTTAGAGAGTGATTCAAAACTTAAATTATTGGGCCGGAGGATTAGCTCAGTGGTTCCGGCGCCTGCCTCGCAAACGTAAGGACCTGAGTTCGATCCCCGGTTACCACATATAATGCTGGGCGTGGTGGCTCACGCCTGTAATCCCAGCACTCGGGAGGCAGAGACAGGAGGATTGCTGAGTTCGTAGCAGCTTGCCTGGGCACCATAGTGAGCTCAGGGCCAGCCTGAA
>PVIC010016712.1:0-33589 GCA_004025085.1 Thryonomys swinderianus | reverse complement strand
TCTTTCTTTCTTTCTTTCTTTCTTTCTTTCTTTCTTTCTTTCTTTCTTTCTTTCTTTTTCCTTCTTTTTCTTTTCACTCTGTAGCCCAGGCAAACCTCAAACTCAGCAATCCTCCTGTCTCTGCCTCTTGAGTGCTGGGATTACAGGCATGAGCCATCACACCTGGCTCTTTCTCCATTTCTTTCTTTGCTTTCACTAGCTTTCTTCCTCATTCTTTTTTTTTTGTAGAAGAAACTTTACATTTATTAAATATCTATAGTGCCTATAACTGTCCCATAATTTAATACAGTTTAATGTAACAGTTTGGTTCCAGAGATCCTAAACTCACTGTCAGCTGAACTGAACTAACCTTCAGGATGCACCAGTGTAAATTAAGAGATGGACAATACTCCATTTGAATTTTATTTTGAGTGATAAAAAAAGGACATTTCTTGGGTCCTTGTGTCTTGTTGTTTCTTGCAGCTCATTTTAGCCAAATGACAAGGGCAATTGTCGTATCTGTGTCCTTATGCTCCTTTCTTGTGTTCTGTACCCTTGACTGCTTCTCTAACTGCTGGTTGGAAGACCTCACTATGATGTAGAGGTCATAATGTAGCAGAACAGGGCCACGGAAGGACCCCGGATCTGTGAAACAGCACTTAGGCCAGAGCTGAACAGAAGAGCTGCTCTGTGACAGGACAGCATAAGAAGGAAATTCATCTTTATTACATGAAGTCACTGCTATTTTGAGGTTATTTTTACATTAATTAATGCTGATCATCCTAAACTTCCGTTTCTTTGTAGAGACCAAACATTTAGAGTCATTACAAATATTAAGTAAAACAAAGCCATCATTTATAGACCTGTCATTACTTGATATGATTCTGGTATAAATATTCTCCAAAGAAAAACAAAGGCACCATGACCCAAGCAAACATTATTCTGGAAAGAGCATTAGGTATCCACTATAAACTGTGAAAGAGAGAGGAGGAAAAAGGGCAAAAAATCAATAACAGAAGAAAAAAATGGAAATGAAACTTTTGTAAATAAGGAATGGGGAGAAGTTGAAGGGAGGGAAGGGAAATGGGAGAGAAAGAGGATCCAAGCTATATCATGTACAGGTACAAATCACCCTTTGATGAATAATATCATTATGTACATTTTAATTATGCCAATAAATTTAATAAAGAAACAAAAACTGTTAAATGTCTACAGGTCAAAGCAAAGATTTCAATTCAGATTAAGCTGCTAAAAAGAGATATTTTATTTGGTGAGAACCTCACGGTTTTTATTCATAAATATCCTGAGTTTTTCTCCAATACATGCATACAAGTAAGATTGAATAGATAGTAGTATTAGTCAGGCAGTCTAGTTGGGTTGTAGATATTCAAATAGATTTTCTTCCTAAAGGGCAGTGCTTTGTCTTTACTGTGTTCTAAAGTTGTAGTCATAACGCAGTTGTGAGCAGAAGTGATTCATCCATTGCCTCCTACTGCTTACTAAGTAAAGAAGACAGGTTATTTAGTTTCTTATATCAGTTTCTTAAGATTCAGGCAACATCTTTAAGTACAGAAAATTAGTTTAACACCTTTGGCATGTATTCCAAGCAACGGAATATATTCTAATTAGATCTCTAAAAGCTGTTACCTTGATTACCAGATATACTAATTATCTTGTCAGTCATTGATCTTATAATTACAAGGGAGGATGCTGTTATTTTCAAATGATCTGGACTAAATTTTGCCCTTGAGTTCAGGGCTCTAATTGAATCTCAGCCCAGTAGATGTTTACATTATTCTTCTACACACAGTAATTAGCTGCCTTTCTTTATCTTCAAGACTTTAAAATTAAAATACTTTACAGTCACACACAAAAAAAGTTTGAATTGCCTAATCTTAGCACCCTAGCATGATAGTTTAAATTGAAATTAATAAATGACAAGAAATGGAATCATGTTGAATCTCTGATTAATTGAATTACCTCAATTTTAATCAGTAGATATTATGTGTAGATTTTTTCTAATGTGTATCATAATTTGTGTAAAGTACTTTTGCCGTGATTGAGAGGATAATATTCATTTTGATTGTTTACACGGGCTTTATAAAGAAATATACCTACTATGTAATGAATTTGTGTTTAGAGCCTATCACTTTCTATAGATATGGATTGTTTAACATTTTATTATTATGTGTCTTCAAGTTAGGAGTTCTATTTTTTTTTTTTTTGAGACAGGGTCTCGCTTTGTAGTTCAGGCTGGCTCTGAGCTCACCATGTAGCCCAGGCAAGCCTGGAACTCAGCAATCCTCCTGCCTCTGCCTCCCGAGTGCTGGGATGACAGGCATGAGCCACCACGCCTGGTACTGTGGTATGTGGTATTGATTGCTGGTGGGTGTGAGTCACCATGCCCAGCATTGTATGTGGTTACCGGGATCGAACTCAGGGCCTTGTGCTTGCTAGGCAGGCGCTGGAATCACTGAGCTAAATCTCTGGCCCCTTTTTAAAATTTTTTTATTTGCATATTTTAAATTTTTCTGTGGTTCTCACAGAACTGAGGAATGTGATTTACATTATCAGATAAAATGTATGTCTTTCACCTCTTTACAGAAGAAGAGTGGCAACTAGACATGCAGAACCCACTTGTTGAAATCCTGTACCTAATCTTTAAATCCCTTGACCATCATCACTTTTTGAGTTTTGAGAAATTGTGGGAAGCGGCTCTGGCCAGGGCATTTGCCCTACACAGGGGTCTGCTCTCTGGGAGCTGCTCTCAGTCACTTTGGGGCTTGCTCCCTCACCAGGAAACTATCTTGCATTTTGCCCTGGGCCTCCCCCCCCCCATATGGGAAGTATTCTGAGACAAAAACCTGCCCTTGAGAGTTACAGCTAGTCTTTAGCATAAGAAACCTGCAAATTGCCTAGGAGGAAGTTTAAGAGCAGGGAGAGCGACTAGTAGATTCTTGGATGGTCCAGGGCAGATAGGTTTATCTCTGTATTTCCTATGAACTAAGATTGTGCTGTTGATGTTTTGTTATTATTCACCTTATTGACTGTAAAATTTTTCACGTGAGCACTCTAGCTAGAAATACTATAAAAGAGCACTGAAAAATAAACTCAGGGTCCTGCTTAGTATTGATTGAGAAGCCCTCCTGATCCCATCTTTGTCTGTCTTGTGTTCTTAATCTTCACCCCCTGACTCAGGTGCCATCCGATTTTGCCGGCTGGCCCCAGCAAGAAATACATTGAGATATACAATTACCATCACCTTCTTTTACCATCATCATCTCAATACATTTTCTCATGTGTTTATGTGATCAATTCCCCCTACCAGCCTCCAGCCCCTCTACAGTTTGTCATCTGCAGATTGTCATATAAGTGTAATTATACAATAGATAGGCCTTTTTATATCTGATTCTGGCAGTTAACTTAATGGTTTTGAGACTCATTCCTGTTGTGTATGTGTCTATATATCACTCTTTTTCATTGCTAAGTACTATTCTGTTGAATGCATGGCACAATATATTTGTCTGCTTACCAGTTGATGCAGTTTTGAATTTTCTAATTGTCAATTATAAATATTTCATACAGATTTTTCATGGAGATGTCATCACTTCTCTTGGAAACATTTTTATGAGAAGGCCTTCTCGGGGATAGAAAAATTATAAAAAAGTTTCTGACTCCATTATTTCATGCTCAACCGTAGTCAGCTTTCAAATATCCAGCTTTCTCCTCTGGGCTGTAATGAAAAGGGGGTTGTGGAGATAGAGAACGTTCCGGGGAGAGTGGTGAAGGAGCGCTGTACCTGTTAGATCTCTCTTTCACTAACACAGAACTTGTGATTGTCACATTGTGGGCAAGGTTAAAAGTAAATCCTTCATTAATAGGTTGATGTGAGCTTGAGTCCTATTCTCTCCGTTTTTCAGTTATGATGCTTTGGACAACTTATTTATTGTCAATAAGTTTTTGTTTCTTCATATGTGAGACTGTGATAGTTAAGAATACATCTCAAAAATATTGAAAAAATACATAATGTAGATGAAACAGTTACTATTTTACTTGACAAAATGTGTGACCAATAAAGGAAAATGTCATAACTTACATTTCTTGAGCACTGTGTAGCAGGTTTACATACATCACACAGATTTCTACAATAATGTATCAGAAAGAGGCAATTTCTGTATTTCAGATGCTTGTTTTGAATCAGGGCTTCATGTCTGATATTTCTTTTGTCTGTCACATATAATTTTTTGTCTCTTGGTTTTTGTCTCTCAGCATATTACCTATTATAATAATGCATGACTGTACCTAGTGTATCATTCAATAAGAACAATGATTACTTTTTCAGAAAAAACTAAATATAAGCATAATCCTACTTTACACATATGTTCTGAACATATATCACAATATCAATTCAATTCAATTCATGTGGGTCAAAATCCCCTCTTAAAGCAGTAATTCTGAAAGGAACTAAAGGAGAAAAGGGGAAAAAATAGGAGGAGGAGGAAAAGCAGGTGGGAAGGAAGGATGAAAAGAAGGGAGGGAGGGAGGAAAGAAGAAATGACTAGAAGAAAAGGTAAAATACACGTTTTTTTTGTTTTTTTTTTTTTAAGACAGGGTCTCGCTTTATAGTTCAGGCTGGCCCTGAGCTCACTATGTAGCTCAGGCAAGCCTCAAACTCAGCAATCCTCCTGTCTCTGCCTCCTGAGTGCTGGGATTACAGGCGTGAGCCACCACACCCGGCCACAAGTTTTAATAATATCTCTTCATAGTGATATGAGTGATGAGGAAATATTTTTGCTTTATTATGTTGCTGTTTCTTATTTTTTCCTACATTTTCTGAATTGAGCAGTTTTTCTTTTATAATGGGAAAAAGGCAGTAGACATGGAAGTTAGAAGTGATATTTGATTTTCAGAAGATGAATACCTTCTATTGTTGACATTACTACTAGATCCAGCCCTTCCACACAACTCCTTCCCTTTGACAACTTCTGACCAGCCAGCTAGGGATAACACTTCATCCAGTTCTCAAGAAATGAGAGCAAAATCTGTGAGGTGGGCTTTTAACAAAGCTTTTGCTTTTTGTTTTTAAATTGAATTCTTTACTGGTACATTTTACATACACATCATGATCACATTCCGTATTGAGAATTTGTACCAGTATATGACATGAGTTAATTCTCAGTTTTTCCCATTCCTCTGCCCACCCTATATCCCGCTACCCCTATATACATATGTCTTGTTTCCTTTTTTAACATCATATTTCTTTCCCCTCATTACTTACCCCTACCTTTTTCCCTTTGCATATTTTCTACTTTACAAAATCTATCCTACATTCTAGAACTCATTTACATCTTCAGCCTCTCATAACAAAGAAAGGATATGTTATTTACTCAACTATGGCATTTATTCCACCTATTAGTATGTCCTCAAAGTATATCCATTTGAGTATAAATTATAAATGATGAAAACTTACTCTTTATAGCAGAGTAATACTCCATTTCATATTTTAAAAACCACATCTTATTTATCCAGTCTGCAGTTGATGGGCATTTTGCTTTTTGATATAGAGTGAAAGGTTCGGCAACTGCACATCTTCACGTTTTAATACCTTTCTTCAACTGTCACTAACATACTGTAGAACCAAACCATCTGTTTAAAATAGCTCAACCAATGGCCTTAATATATTCATAGATTTGTGCAGCCTTCATCACAGTCAGCCTTTCTTCCCAAATTCCATTTTCTCTAGTAGCATTTCCGAGGCTCTTTTAGCTTTAAGAAACCACTAATCTACTTTCTGTCTTTGGATCTGTCCAATTTGGGCCTTTCAAATATATGGGATCATATAACTAAAAAATAAAGTTTATGTGATAAGTAGTAGGGAATTTATATACTTTCAAACTATTCTCCCACAAAATATTTATTAATTAAATGGAGAAATTAGTAGTGGGAAAACCTGACCAATACCTCCTTAATGAATGAGCAAAGTTAGCATTAAGAATTGTGTGAAAAATTGGTATCATATACGACTTGATATATTACACTGAAAATATAATGTCTTTTCTGTGATATTTCTGGCCCAAAATACATATGCTGAAATTAATCATTAGAAAATAAATTAGAGACATTTATACTTAAATGGCTGTATCTTGAGGACATAAACTCAAGTGAAATAAACAGGACATAAATGTATAAATACCATATCATTTCTCTAGTATGAGAAGTTGAAGGTGTAAATGAGGTCCAGAATATATGATAGGTATTGTGAAGTAGGAAAAAAAAATGTTCAAATGGAAAAGTGAAGTGGTGAGGTGGGTATGGGAAAATAAAGAAGGGAAAGAAAAAAAATTGAGGCTAAAAAATGAAAACAAAGCTTTTGTATACAGGGGATTGGAAGGCGGTAGGGTGGGCAGAAGAAAGGAAAAAACAAATATGAAGATATATCATTTATGGTACAATTTTTAGCGTCGAATATAATCATAATGTATATCTAAAATGTACCAATAAAGTCAATAAAGAAAAAAAGAAAATACCATGCAAACCCAATCTGAGGCACACTCTACAAAATATTTAAGAAATAAAATAATGGACAATCTAAGGTTAAAGGAAACTAAATAAATGTCATAATAATGTAATGTATAAACTGACGTTTTCTTTTGCTATAAGTGACATCATAGGGATGACTTAAAACGAAATAAGGGTAGGGGTAAGTAATGAGGAGAAAGAAAATAATTGTGAAAGTAAAAAAAGGAGAAACAAAGCTTGTATACATAAGACGTTGGGGTTTATAGGGTGGATAGGAGAATGGGAAAAAATGAGAATTAAGTCAGGTCATATACTGATACAAATTCTAATTCTACTAATGTTGAGTGTGAACATGATGTGTATATAAAGTGTACCTATTTCACAATACAAAAATTGAAAAAACTGAATAAGCTGTATGTGTTATCTTAGAGTATTGACTAATTGGTTGTTTCCTGACATAGGAAAGAACACTATGGCCTTTAGGATACATACATACAACATTATAATATATGTATATATACATTATATATGTACATAATATATTTGATATATATGTACCTGCCATAGGAAACATGCCTATGATATTCTAATGTATGTCTGTATAAAATATATATGTGTGTTTATATAACATGTATTATATATATATGTGCATTATATATGTAATATATATATATATTAAAGGGATATAATAAAGCATGTATGATAAAATAGTAGCATTTAGAAAGCTTGAAGGACAGATATATAGAATTGTATTTCTAGGTACTATTCTTGCAGACCTTTCTGTAAACCTGCATTTATTGACATAAAGCAAGAAAATCGACAAAGTAAAAAATCTTGTTTTTATGATACACAAAATGCCTGTATTCTCTTCATATGAAAACAGATAGCCATAATCAATATACTCATGTTTTTGAGAGCAAAGTTATAAAGCAGTAAGATACATTTATCAATTAATGTAATGTAAAAACTTTAGTATTATAAAAATTGTTGTGACATCTTTGCCACTTTTGAGACAGGGTCTCGCTTTGTAGTTCAGGCTGGCCCTGAGCTCACTATGTAGCCCAAGCAAGCCTGGAGTCTTTGCCACTTTTAATAGCATTGTTGAGGCAGGACTTTATTATTGCTTAATATATTTTGTATCCTTTTGACTCAACACATTTATTATTTCATTTTATTCTACACCTTTTAGTGATAGGTATTGATGCTGGGTCAAAAATGTATGGGATTTTTCTAAAAACCCTGGGCTTTATTTAAAAAAATATATCAATTTTAGCACTGAAGAGGCAAATGAATTACTTAGTTGTTAAATAATCTTAATGAAATGTCAACAGCAGAAAAATATTCTCAATCTTCAGCAAGGTCTTCAGGTAATGAAACATTGATTTTTAAAAAACTCTAAAATCATTTTGCTTACTGTACAGAAATGAAAAATAGTTATTTGTTTCCAAAGGCATAATCCATTTTTAGATATTTAATTTAATATTTAAAATTACTTATAATATTTCTAGCTTCATTACCTTTTTGTTTAGCTTGCATTATTACCTTTTTGAGTAAATATACTGAGTTCTTTCTCAAAGCATGTTTTAGGCTATAAGAGTGTGATTTCAATTAATCATTAGCAAAATTATGCTTGTGGCAAGCACATTTATATTTTAATCACAAAATGCTCTATTAATCTAATAAATGTGATATAAAATATATTGGCCTAACATTTATTTTTATTTCTTCGTTTAGTTGAATATTGGAAGAGTTGAAATTACTTTGATAATTGGGCCAAAGGCTTACAATATTCATGAGAATTATTCAGCCTCCAAGCTCTCTGCTTATCCAACTTGAATTCTGCTTTTGATCTAAGCATTAAACCAAATAAAATGATGAATACCTATTGTTTAAAAAGTTGGAATAATAGTAGCTGACCACTAATACAATTTTTTTTTTTTTTTTTGCTTTTGAGACAGGGTCTTGCGTTGTAGTTCAGGCTGGCCCTGAGCTCACTATGGTGCCCAGGCAAGCCGCCGCGATCTCAGCAATCCTCCTGTCTCTGCCTCCCGAATGCTGGGTACTAATACAATTTTTGTTAAGTGAGTGAGAAGCATCCAGTGTGGGGAAGACAACACAAAGACTGTGTAAGAAGTGCGAGTGATCTATAATGAGGCATTTTCATAACAGTGAGGCCCCTTGCCTCCAGATATTTAAACACTTCTGCTGTCCATGATCTGGTATCTGATACTTAAAAATAAGTGGAGTCACCTTTTTCCCTGCAAACTCAACAAATGCTGTTCATTTTCTCATTTTCTTCTATTTTTGTGTTCAAATAGAAAAAAATTTTGTTTGTGTTTGAGGATGATAGCATGGTGACTTAAAACAGAATGATTTTTTACTTTATTTTAGACTCTGGGCTTTTTTAGTGTCTTGCTTCTTGTTTTGAGCTTGATGTGTCAATTACCTATTATGGATTAAGAAATCATTTCAAAATGTAGTGCCTCTATAGGAGGAGACTCAAATATTACTGATATTTGTTGGACCTCATTTTTGTTGACTGATCTAGATTGGGTTGATTGGGCCCTGTTTCAGATTCCGAGGCCTGGAGCTGTATTATTATTTGAAGATAAGCTGGGGTGATCTGATTCTTTCTATCTGTCTCTTATTTTCATTCCTGGCTTGGGTTAGCCAAGGTAGATTTTTTTTTTATAGTAATGGCAAATGTGCAAAACTTAACTGGAGAATTGTACTTTTATTCACCTCACATTTACAGGACTGGTTGCATAGTGAAACTCAAGGTCAAGGAGCAGAATTGCCAAATCTTCTAACAAGGTGTATGAACTCTGGTAGTAATGAAAAATTGAGGTCCATAAAGCAATCTAATCTATAATAATGTGAGGTTCTTAATGTTTCAAGAACCTGTCCTGTTCCACATATGATTCTGTGACAGTCCTTTATGATGATGGAAATAATGATGGCTTTCAAATTTTCAAATATGTAATTTAAGAGGATGATTAGCTTTTGCAAAATAATTAATTTTAAACAATATGACATCTGATTATTACTTAATGTAGGATGCTGATTTAATGGACACATTTTATGAGAGATTCAGTTTTAATGTTTCAGAATAAAGCATCCTATAATTTTGGGCAAACAGAACAAAGAAGTAATGAATTGGCAGGAAAACAATGCATATTCTGTTTCAGTGATAAGAGCTGTTCTCCTTGTTATAGTGGTGGAGGGGAGCACATCTTCTCAAAGAAAAAGTCAACAACAAAATGAAATCTCTTTAGAAGGCAATATTCTGACACTGCTTTGTATATGGGGACTGACAGAAGAAAATATTTCTTTCATGAGTTAGCTATGGTTTTATATTTATGTATATTGTAAAATTTGAAAAAGTTTATTATCTCATTTCTTTCTGCTTGATAAAGGTTTTAAATGCCTGAGATATATTTTCATTCTAGTAAATATGTATGCATTATTTTTACCGCTGAGAGTTTTTATGCTTCGGGTGTTTGAATATGAGCTGAATCCTTATGAACTTATTATAAACAGCTACACAGAGGATTTACCATGACAACACACGAGGAATCTTATCAGTGGTGCTAATGTGCTGCCATGACAAACAGCATCCATTTCAGGCAGTTGTGACACTAAGACTCCCAGGATCTGCCTGGGTGCTGTTAACACACTTTCTGTCAAGTCTACATCACAGATATAATTATTCACCACATTCGTCTCATTCTGATAGAAGCATTTATCACCCTTCTCTTGGATGAGTCTGAGTTAAGTGCACACAGTTGTTCTTTAGCAACCTCAAGCAATGGGTTTCCAATATCTTACCTGGGACATCAAGGTTCACTGATGCTCAAGCCCCTAATATAAAACCTCATAGTGTCTGCATATAACCTTTGCAAATCATCTATACTTTCAGTCATCTCTAGATTACCTATAACACCCAATTAATATAAATGCTATAGAAATAATGTTATAATATATTGTTAAGGAAATAATGATAAAAATGTTTATACATGGTCAATACCAATATGATTTTTAGGAGATTCAGTTCTTAATTGGTTGAATCCATGGCTGCAAACTTGCCATCTTTAGATTTGGAGGGCCAACTTGGTATTATGTTATGACTGTACTGTGCTGGGACATACTCCTCTAATATCCATTTATGGGACCTCAGGTAAGGCAGTTTTCCATTCCTCATTTACTTATATTCAGTAATGAACTATGCTGAGGCAGTGACTGTGGGACACCCCTCTGTCCTACATAAGGAGCTTCCAGAGACTTGGGCTTCATCAAATGGCGCATAGTCAGGATATAATTCTTGTCTAAAAATGGATTATATTCTTAGGAAAATATCATAAAATTAATGTTTCATATATTTTGGAAAACTATGAAAATATTACTGTTTATAAGAAAAACATAAAAGAAATTTTCTTTTTGAGTTGGAGTTTAATAAATACAAGTCACCCTCTTCAGTGACTGATAACAAGGAGAAATATTAAAGTGTCACTGGATTTGCAGACTGACAGAATCATTTTGCATATTTTGATGCATGACCATAATAACAGATATGAGACTCTTTGCTAATATGTAGAAGAGTATCATTATATAACTGGTGCTGAGACTAGCAAGTACAAACATACATGTTGGATGTCTTCCTGTTGGAAAAACGGTTTCCTCAGGGTCTAACATGAATGCCCCTAGAACTGTGAGGTGTGGAGGCTGTTTAACTGTGCACGAGGGCATTTGAGGAATCTGCTGGGCTGGGGTGGAAAAATAGAGCTGACTTCCTGGGTATGCACCTTGCTGGGTGAACTTAGAAGGGCCCCCTACTTGATTTAATGCTCTACTTCCACCATTTTGAAAATTATTAGTAATTTTGAACAATGGGCTCTATCTTTTTGTTTTGAACTGAGTACCAAAAATGATGTAGCTGATCCAGGCAGAAATAAGATTGATTTTAAGATGATAATGGCAGATGTTTAATGAAGACAAAATAGGTACTTTTCAACTTCTGATCTCCAACACAGGATTTTTACAAAAAGTAATGAACTTGAAAGCTGGGATTTGAGATAGTAATTTTCCCCTTTCTTTTAGTATATCAAAGATTAAGTCAGCAACACTCAGTTTATACACCTTTCCCATAAAAATGGAAAAATGCCCTTTATGAGGCATTTCATATATGACTAAATTTGTATTTTCAGTATGTATCTTTGATTTTTTTCATTGGAAGTAGTACCTGTCATGAAGAAGGGAATATCTTGAATTTAACTTTTGTATAAATTTACTTGGACTAAGGTTCCTGCCAGCCGTCCTGGTTGACATAATTACAGAGATGTCAATCCATATTCAAAAATTTTCTTTGTACTTATTTTTCGTATTTAAAAATTACTATGTTTTTACAAGAGTGTGCAAAGAAACTGACTCATTTTCACCTCTGAAATATTTGCCCTTGTTTTTTATCTAAAATACTCTAAAAGCTAATAATCAGGTTGAGTTACAAAATGCAATAATAACACGACCAGCTCTAGTAGTTTGTGATCCACACTGAATTTTTTATTTTGGCATAATTTATCTTTTTATTAAACACACATTTTTAAAATGACCATTAGTCATATTTCTAAAGAGAAATTAACCATGATTACAATATTTGAATAATTTCATTTAGTTGCCAAATAGCCTGTCATATTTAAAGCTCAGAGGGAAAAAAGTGAAAAAGAGAGGAAAGAGAGAGAAAATGAAAAAGAAAGGTTGAATATGGAGACGACAACACTAAGTTATTGTTCCTAACTTATGTCTGTTGGCAGCATTCCAGCTTTGATGGGCTAGACGAATAGTGCTCAACTCCTATATTACTGGCATTGATGTCTGAGGGTGGATAATTCTTTGTTGTGGCTGTGTCTTCCACTTTGTAGGTATTTAGGACATTCCTAGTCTCTATTTACTACATGCTAGTGGTATACCTCCTGCTTACTTGTGATAATAAAAAATCTCTCAGACATTGTCAAGTAGTGTTTCTTAGAGTAGGAAGATAAAGTAGATCCACTTGAGGATCACTGGGCTAGAAGAAACTAAGGATATCATCGGGGACAACTCCAGAGCTCAAGTCTACAAGTTGGACGTGGTCCTACTGATTACTTTTATGAGCTGATATATTGTTATTGCACTTATATATTATTATTGTACTAATGCTATTGTACTTAGTGTTATTATATTATAAAGAAGTAACTTCTTTATGACCATTAATCTTTATGTCAACTTTTTGGATTAAGAAATGCCAGACAGATTATTTGTGCTCCAGGGCATGTCTGGGTGAGTCACAGAGGCATGGCTGTACTCCTTTACCTGTTCCTCCTTGGCATTTTCCTATTCCTCCTGCTGTTTTCCTTGGTGGAGAAAGCTCCACCATGCTTTTCTTCCATGATGTTCTTGTAATGAAAGCCAGCTGAATACTGACCCTAAACTGTGAGCTAAATTAAACATTTCTTCTTTTAAAGTGCAGTGTTCAATATTGGAAAGTTGACTAATAGAGAAAATTGATACTGGCAAAGTATTTATGGTTCTGTTCCCATACCTGACTGACTATGGGGTTTAGAAGTCTTTGGAATAAGAGTAGGGCAAGTTTGAAATGTGGGCTTGATAACCTCTAAAAACAGTGAGTGCAGGATGATGGGTGATTCTTGTCTGAACTCAGAAGACTGTAATGTTGATAGGAATGTGGGCATAAAGTGGAGATTTCAGCTAGAAACAAGGATACCACTGGCATTTTATCTTGCGGCCATCCATGTTACACTGAAAGAGAAAATTTATCTATATTTTACCCATATACTGAATCCTTGCATAAGTTTGAGATTAAGGGGAGTGTACTTCTTACTCTGGTGAAAGAAATTTCAAGACAGCCTAAAGTTTAAACTGTGGCATGGGTAACAATGGTTAGGAATCAAGGCAAAAGGCAGAGTAGAAGAAGATGAACAACTTAAAGTTTCATCCTAGAAAGAACCACTTGTAATGTTGGGCCCAGTTGTGGGATGTCTGCTAAAGAAATTAGCACAATTAAAAAAGAAATCAGTAGTTTGTATAGGGACAAGATGAAAGATAATTTGAGAGCATCCCAGGGAAAGCAAAATTTCAATAATCATAGGCTCAAAATTACAAAACTATTTGAATAGTCCTGGAATAGCTGTTTGAGAAGGGCCTCCTAAGGAACTGGCTATTTCGCTGGCTAAGCTATCCAGGTATTGATGAGTTGCTGAAGCCTTCTTGATCCCAGGGAGTCCAGCCACTGCTCAAGCAGACAGACACTTTGGTGTTATCCCAAGGAGAAGTAATAAGCAAACGAGCTTAGGAGGACTAAACTACTAACGCATTGAGTTGATATCAACATAGGCTCTGGCTACCAGTAGCCTTGCTGCAGACATAGATAGCTTTCAGTCTTGGGCATTGGGTTTTATACAGCCTTTGGAAGGCAATAATGGGCAATGTTGGAATAGACACCACTGTCAGAATCCTCAGAGAACATTGATGCATTTCTGGTGGGCTACATTATAGGTGGGGAAACATGGCAGCATGTGAGTTACAGGAAGGAAGAGTTACTGGAGCACAGTAAGATAGGGCAAGGATTTCAAAAGCCTTTGGGAGGGGATAACGATCTCACAAAGGAGGCTAGAGGTGTAGTTATGAGGTTACTATCTTTGTGCCAGTTATTTTTTTCTATTTTTCCTTCTCTCAGGTGCAGTGAACAAAATACATTGAAATGATAAGAAAATTGAAGCTCATAGAGTTAAACTGGATGTATACAAAATTCTATGCATGCCTAGGGACATACAGGTTCATTTGACCATTAGGCTGCCATCTTCATATCTGAGGCAAACAAGATGTCCTGGGGAAAGAAGATCACAGCTGTCTAAATTAATCAGTGGGGCAACCCACTTGCCAGTCCCCCTCTGTCTCTCTTAGAAGCTTTCTTTCAATATTTTTTACCTACTCTTAACCTCCATCATTCCTAGAATTCACTGATTTTAGAAAGCACGAACCCATGTTTTGGATATCTAGCAGGTTTGGGAGTTATACCTCTTCCCTCTGTGTCATAGATTTGAAACCTGATGTGTATATACAATATACCAATAAAGATAAAAATTATAAAAAATAAGAATAAAAAAATAAAACCAGTCCTTCACCACAGTTTGAGAAGTACCATTCTGGGAAATATACTGGAAGTAACATTGTTGTGTGTAAGGCGTGCAGAGTTCAGTGTTTAGTTTCATGTTTAGGAGCATACACTGTGTTAACAATGGGAATTAACCTGCAGAAAAGTAAAAAGTCTGAAAAGACAACACAGGAACTAGCTGCCTTAGTCTGAGGTTCAGGGTGTATTCTGGCCAGAGGCAACACTGTCCTGGATGACGATTTTCTTCCCTTTTCAAGACTGAGGGCAACAAGATAAAAGGTTTATAGGAGAACCAGCTACACTTAGAAACCTGGAGTCATTGTCCTAAACCGGTGGTCACCAGGGTTCCAGGAAATACTGAGCCTCACAAGACAAAGACTACCGCAGAGATAACTTTTTGTCTGGAAGGAAATCTTCTCTCAGCTGTGAAGATTCTGGGACTATGCCATCAGGACTGAGATAATGATCAAACAGACTCCATACCACCAGCTAATCCTTGGAAACTTGCCTCCTGCCTTTGCAAGTAGCTCATCTAAACTCCCTGTATCAGAGTGTACCTCTTCTAGCTGCCTGAGAGAGAGCTTTCTCTATCTTGGCTCTGACTTTCAAATTAAAGCCTTTTCTGTAAAAATAAATAAATAAAATAATCAATGTCATTGTCCTGAATAAATTTGGAGATGTTAGGATTAAGCATGTAGTGGAGAGATTAAAAACACTTGGAAAATGACATATGAAAACCTTAAGCAGAAGCATTTCAGATAAAAATTATAAACATATGGAATTAGATAAAGAAACCTAACTGAATCTGCATAGAGAAAAAGCAGTTAGTAATAGATAGCTATCCGGAAGAAAGAGAAATAAGAGAGGTAGAGGAAATAAAAATAGGTTTGAGATAAACTGGTGTGTGTTGTTAAAGCCAGATTATTCTTTTCTCTTACTTTGCTTGACATAAAGTATATCTTTCTTAACAAAAACTTCAGATATTTCACATTTCAACAGGTTGTACTTGTTTCTGGAAACGTCTGGGTATTATACAAATGTGTCTCTCCAAGAAAATGATTTAAAGATTATCAGAATGAACTGTTTCTCATGCCTGACAGCTAGTGTCTAGCTTCCAACCAAAGTCTAGACCTTATGTTTGTAATTACAAAGATGCAATCGCATATCACAAAATAACAATAAAAATGGCTATTTGGCATGTTTTCTAGAACAAAATAGAAAAATATCCAGTAGAGTACTAACAAAATATTTATGATCATGCTGTTCTTAACACATGATATGAAGTAGGAGAATTTTAATGATGAAGGGTATATATATATATATATATATATATATATATATATATATTATCCTAGGTTTTTTTTTTTTTTTTCAGACAGGTCTTGCTTTATAGTTCAGGCTGATTCTGAGCTCACTATGTAGTCCAGGCAAGCCTGGAACTCAGCAATCCTCCTGTCTCTGCCTCCCGAGTGCTGGGATGACAGGCATGAGCCACCACGCCCGGCACTGTGGTATGTGGTATTGATGGCTGGTGGGTGTGAGTCTCCACGCCCAGCATTGTATGTGGTTAACGGGGATCGAACTCAGGACCTTGCGCTTGCAAGGCAGGCGGCGGAACCACTGAGCTAATCCTCCAGCCCTGTGTTATCCTTTTTTTTCTTCTTACTCTGGATCTGAACAAATGTTTATAGATGATGAGATCATCTTGTTTTACATGGATTCTTCTAATTTACATTTGAAATGTTACTTCAAACTCCGAAATGTCTCTAGTTATAACCTCAACCATGTAGTCATGCAAATGGTTGATGATATGATGTAATTTGGGGGAAAGCATTGAAGAAAGGCTTGTTCGACCTCATGTCTTTTCCCCACTGATTGATTAGATTTCAAAATCACAAACTACTGTCATTTTCCAGAAGGAAAAGGGAATCAGTAAATGAATAATTTCAGCATAAAATTTCCCTTTATTCTTGTTTAAGAATATATTGCTTATGGCTAGAGATTTAGCTCAGTGGTTCCAGTGCCTGCCTAGCAAGTGCAAGGTCCCTGGTTCCATTCCCAGTAACCACATACAATACTGGGCATGGTGACTCATGCTCACTAGCAATTAGGGCCACATACCACAAATGTCTGGCTCAAGCCTGTAATCCCTGTACTCAGGAGGCAGAGGCAGGAGGATTGCTGAGTTTGAGGCTTGCCTAAACTACAAAGTGAGACGCTGTCTCAAAAAAAAAAAAAAAAAGATATCTTTAAAAGCATCCTTGAATATGGATTGATGCCGAATAATTTTCTCTTTAAACCCCACACACTGAATATCTGGGGAGAACTGAGAGAAGTTTATATTCTAATCATTACAATTATGTCTTATTCAGTTAGTATTTACTGTGAAATTACCAAGGGCCAGATGCTTTGTTAGGTAGTAAAACAAAAAAACAAATGTGCTGAGTTTCATAAAACTTCTCTCCACCGCACCCAAATAATAACATAATAAAGTTTTAAAAATAGTGCCTCTTCAAACTACGGCTGGAGTACAGAATAAAAGAGAATTAATTTTCCTTTGAGAAACTTGGCAATATTCACAGAAATTACAATCAGTTGGGTGAGCTGAAATTTTCGATAAGAAAGAGACAACTCTTTTTGCAAGAGGGAGAAGGAGCATTGTAAGACAGCAGAACTCATTAACTATCATTAATTATCATTAATTATCAAGAATGGATAGTAAAAACAGTAATACTGTGTTATTAAGCAAGGGCTGAGAAATAGCCACACCTAGTTGGTAAATTTCCTTGGGCTAGGATACAAAGGAGGATGGTGTAACACTCAGGAAGTCCTGGGCATTGTGGAGGCAATGGCGAGCCTGGTAAGCGAGCAGCTGGCACAGGAGAAAGGGTGCTGATGGAAGGACAGGTGGAGCCACTGAAAATACATTCTATTTTTTAAATTTGAATCTTCATTGGTACCTTTCATATACACATCATTATTATGCTCAACATTGAGAACTTGTACCAGTATATGACATGACTTAATTCTCATTTACTTTTTAAGTAAGTTTTCTTAGCATCTGTTCTAATCAAGTTCTGCCACCCCACACCATGTGTCCACATCAAGATAACATTAAAAATATGGAAAGATCGAAATCAATGTCTACCTGAATAAAGAGCCAAACTCAGCATATACCAGAAAGTGTGTCCAGATCTCACTCTGGACCTTGTACATTCAGGAGGGGGTGAGGTATGAAAATGCAGTGCATTTGCTCTGGAACTGTAAATGATTGTTGGGAAAGTCAGGGCATATTCCTCATACCGTGTGTTTGTGTCGCCTCTCTTTCTGAGTCCAGATATATGCTTCTTCCTTACTTTGAGCTTTTTCAATGGTTTCTTCTCTACAGTTGTGAAGGGTCACCTTAAAGCCACGGAAATTCTTTCTTAGAAAGGCAGCTGCTGAACCCTCAGGGATGGGCAAGCTCTCAAAGTCTGCACAGGAGCAGAGTGTTAGGGTACTGTGAAGCATCAGGATGCTAAACACTGCACCTCATAAGTGATACTTAGATGCTGAGTATAAGATTGTATTTCTTAGAATCAAGAACATTGTTAGAAGATTCTCTATAATAGATGTGTGCACTCATTCTAACTAAAACTTTTTTTGCAAAAGAATTTGGTTATGTATATGAAAAGTAAATGAAAACATGAAACAATCTGTAGTTTTACAGAGGTAAGAAACTTTTCCAGTAGACAGCAAGAAATAGTCTTCTTCAGGAAGACTGTTAATTTATATCATAAAATGTCTTCTTCTCTACATGACAAAGTTTCTATATACCTTGCTAGAAAGGAAACCATTGACTGAGTGATCATACCATCAATCTTAGTTTCTGATAAAATGTTGCCTTATTTCATTGAAGACTTTTCAGAGGTTATTTTGGAGGAAAGGGTTGTTTTGGACCCTAGGAATTACATTATGAAGGTTGGCATTTATTTTTGAATACTTAAACAATACTCTCCTATATATGAGAGATACAATTATTTGCCCCATCTTGAGGTCCTCTATGTCAACTCTGTCATCATTCTTTCTAAGTAGAACGCAGTGTTGCCAAATGGCTTAGGTGCTCAACCTGACAATTGTTCAAGCCTGATGTGGAAGTTAGAAGAATTCTTGAGCAGAAGGAATTGTCTCCCAGGTAAATGATATGGTGTCTTGTTCCAGAAGCACACACAATACAGAATATGCATCAAATGTTTTACATGTGTTGACTTAACCAACCATCACAGCAATCCTATCAGCTAGGTAATGTTAGTATTGTCACTTTTTTTAATCTTTTAAAATTATTTTCTTTGGCATTGTGAAGGATTTATAAGGTAGTTGTACAATGATTATCTGGAGAATCAGGTGTACAAGAATGTGAAAGGGCCATCTGCCTGCAGGAGATCCAGAGGATCCAGTAAAAATTTGAAGGGTTGAAGCTTATTGGAGAGCCCCATGTGAAACCATACCAGGAAGCCAAAGTCTCTCTGTACTGGAAGGCTGAAAATTCTGCTCTGGAAGCCTAGAGAGGGTTGTCCAAAGGTAATGGTGAAGACTAGAGCTCCTTCCAAGAAGGAGTAAGTGAGATTTCCTTCCTTTTTCCTTTTTATTCTATCTAGGCTATAAACCTAATGGTTGGTGACATCTAGACATCTATATACATGGTAGATTTTTCTTCTTCAGTATGTCCATCATTTAGGCATACCCAGGACTATGGTAAGCTTAGCTACTAGGGGTTTCTTATTCAAGTTAACACCACAGTTAACTTTCACAGGCACTTATATCATACCTGTTTTAAAAATAAGTTTTCCAATGTTAAACAGCTGTTATTTATTAGAGCTAGCACTTGAAAACAGGTTATCTGAATCCAAACCATATGGTTTTCACCATTATGCAATACTTGTGCACATATATTTACATACACTTACATACATAGATGTATTTGTATGTAATTGTTTCTATTTCCTTTACCTGCCTAACCAGTTCTGAAGAGTCTAATGATTGCTTGAGTATTTTATGGTTCATTGTGTTATCTTGGTTTTCTCATCTCACTTTTTATTAATCTTGTGAAAATTTCATCAGAGCACATATTACCTAGACAGTTTGGAGAAAAGTAACACTATTCTTTTGGTAAATAGTTTTGACCACAGCATCGTTTTTAGAAAAGAAAAAAATACAAAGATATGTATCAAAGTCTCTGACTTTAAATTGCTAAATGTCTAAGGAAAGATCAGATAAGATACAGAGTTAGGAAAAGGCTATAGGAAAGGCATACAGAAAGTCTGGAGTGAATTGCATGAGAGTGATCACATTTCCTTTAGTGATGAAGAGCAGGGCTCTGGGAGGCTTAGACTTAGAAGGATTTTGGCAGCAGAACTGTGTGCATTGCTGGTGTCACCCCACCATGCTCCCAGCTTTTCTCTGAATAGTCTGCTTGGGTTTCCTTCTTACATATGCTTGTAGGCTTGAGAGTCTTTTTTTCTACCCTTATCGGAGCTTCAATCTTACATAAGCCCTGGGATTATGCTAGTTTTGTCATATCCGCCATCTGGCCAGCATGAATGATTCAGAATAGGTACAAGATAAATATTACCTACACCATGAAGTTCTTTCTCAAGGGAGAAAATCTGTATGACTAGAAGATGTCAGTTTAGAGAGAGATATGGATGGGGTATGAGTTGGGATTCTAGTAATGAAACCATGAATACTTGTGGGAGGTGATGATAGTGAAGTTTGAAGAGACTTTCAAGGAAATCCCATGAGAAAACCAAACAGGCACAGCTGATGCATTATCAGAAGACAATGTAGAGGCTGGATTAATAAAGAGCATCAGAAAGGCCATGGAAGAGACTAACTAAAAACATGTTCTTTTTTCTTACTGTGATATATATTGTCAAAGAAAAAGGGGCATGTCAGAGTATTCCTTCATTTCCTTCCCTCTATACCTTGTGGACTGATTTTTCTTTATAAATTTTCCAAAGTCAAGTCCCTGTCACCTGGTCCTTAAGCAAGTAGGGATTTATATTGCAACTAATGAGCCAGAGTCACAACAGAACACCACTCATGTCAAAGGAAGAGAAGACACCAGCAGTGTCACTGCAGATCACGCAGGCTGATTAGAGTGAACCTTCTTTTCTGTTGGTGCTGTACCTATCATTGCTTTGCTGATGTCTAGCTTGAAGCTAAGACAAGGAGGTTATTAAAAGAGGCTCTGTTAGTAGGAGCTGAAATCCCAGAGACTAACTCATTTGTTTCTTCAGTTCAGTTACAGTTTCTTTGGGGTTAATATGCTTTCGCTCAAAATAACTTTTGTCTTCTTTTTCATTGGTCATTGAGGGATAGTAGGCACTACTATAACACTGACATCAAGGAGGGTAGGCCGAGTCTACTTTTTTTCTGAACTGGGGTGAGAATGAAAAACCAAGAGTTAGCTGCTGTAACTGTGCACATCAGTTGTTGTCAAAAGAAGGCATGAGAGAAAAAAGAAATAAAGGCTTTATTCAGTGTTAAGGAACTACTTAATGACTAAGGACTTAACATAACAATTTCCAGCTTTATCATTTTCATTGAACTTCCTAGTATCATTAGTCTGAGTTGGAGTTGATTGATGTTAAGGTCATTTGAGGACTTGTGATTGCTGCACAGTCCATCCTGGGAATGATGGGACTCAAGCTAAAAGTGCCTGTGGAGATGTGCAGGGCATGTTGTCCTCTATGTTCTCTTCCTGCTGATTATGCTATTCCACTTTACATATTCTGCAAATGTATAGAATGTTCTTTGTATTAGCTGCTCAGAATGTTTACTTGTGCTGTTAATCTTCCCTCTTCTTTTCCTAAGGCCAGCTATTGTGGCCACCACAGTGCATGTGCATTGCATAAGCCTGAGTGACTCTAATAAACTTTGCTATCAGCCATCAGCTGGTAGATCAGTTGTCTGTCCACAATTGTCCTCCTGGTTCCCTTCCCCATCAAGTGAAGATGTCAACAGATTGAGAATGAAAGTTGTTTTCTTTTATATAGAGAATAATTGGTAGAAAAAAGAAAGCAGAATGAAAGTGACTTTGTAGACACTAGAGTATGGTAAATTGCAAACAGTGAGTCTATATGTGTGCCAGGTATTTAAAATATTTCATAAAGGATATTATAGAAGAAGGAGTAACTAAAGCTATGGAGACAAATTGGAAACTTAAAAAAAATCTTAAATGAGAATTATGACCATAAACATGGAGAAGAAGAAATGAGTGTGAAAATATTCACCCATTGAGACGGAGTAGGTAAGACTTGCCAACTGCCATAAAATGGCAGAAAAAAAATGCTTAAATGGTGTAAAGATAACTTGAGTATCTTTGGTAGAAGATGGTAATATTGATAGAAAGTGAAGACAGAAGAAGAAGCATGTTGAAATGAGAGGATCTTGACATTTGTAATTGGATCAGATTGAATTTAAGTTCATGATCAGAGTCTAGGGACAAATGTGTAACAGGTAGTTGGCAGTATGGCTCTGGACTGCAAGAGACTTTTTAAAAAATTTAAATCTTTATTGGTACATTATATATGCACATTATAACCACACACAAAATTGAGAATTTGTACCAGTATATGACACAATTTAATTCTCATTTTTTCCCATTCCCCCACCCACCCTACAACCCCACTCCTATATAGATAAGCTTTGTTTCCCTTTTTTTATTACCATCATATTTTTGTTCCCCTTGTTACTTACCCCTATGCCTCACTTTCCTTTGAATATTTTCTATTTCACAATATCTACCATATATTATTGAGCTCATTAACATCTTCAGAAACTAGAAGAGACTTTTTAAGGGAAATGGAAAGCCTTATAGAAGCTATAAGAGAAGACCAGAAATTACTCAAGAGTTTCACATAGATAATCTAGCCAGTTTTAAGCAAGAGATCAACAACTTCAAATTCTACAGAGAAGTAGAATCTTAGAAATTATAGCTGAATTCGACTACAATAAAATATATCAAGAGAGAAGTAGGGACTAAGGGATGAAATGGAGACCTCAGAGGCTGCGAATGTACTTTACTCTTCTAGAATTTTGACAGTGAAGGAAAGAATGCTAAGACGATTGCTTGATGGCCTAATCTCATGTACACAGGACTTTAGAATACAGATAGTCTGAACATGTTACAGGTATGGGGATGAAGATATAAAAATGAAGAATAAAAAAATCAAAATATGCAGAGAAAGCGGGAGGGAATTATTTATGAAGTCTTAATTTAGAACTGGCATTAACGTAGTAAAATGAAGACCAATATTCACAATTAGTGTAGAGATGATTGTTTCTCTTAGTTGGGACATGTGAGTCAAAAATGATGGGAAAATATACAAAAGATCATTGAAAAGCAAGGTAGCATAAAAAAAGATTATACTGCATTTTTTCCATCTTATCAGCAATAATAGAAATCAAAGCTTAGTAAAAAGAAGTGTACTTAACATTCTGCAATGCAAACAGATAAAGACTTTCATTTGCTACTTTTCTAAGTTTTGTATTCTGATACTTCGACACCTAGTGTCTTACCCTGGAGGAACTGCCTCTCTGAGGTTAGTTCCTAGAGACAAATCACTATCAAGTATGCTTTTCAAATGCAAAGTCACCAGAATTCGTGCCTTGAACTATGTTTTTTGTGGGTTGTCACACTCTAGACCACTACCTTCCCTAATCATACCAGGCCTAGGTACCAGACTTCTAAGAACAGGCCTGTGTGCTTCAGCGTCTACTGAAACTGCTTACAATGGTTTATCTAAGCCTGCCTGCCCTGCCTACCTCGTTTCTCTTTGAAGAGATTGAAATAAAAGCTCTTGCTCACAGTTCCCCCTTTTACCTCTTGCTCCTGACCCTGTGCTCACCAGGTATGGAGTGCCCTTTGTCCTGGAAAACTATCACCAAGAAAGAATCATTTCAATAGCAATCATTTCTAGGACTGTTGGACTTACCATATATTTTTTTTTTCTTTTTGAGACAGGGTCTCGCTTTGTAGTTCAGGCTGGCCCTGAGCTCACTATGTAGTCCAGGCAAGCCTGGAACTCAGCAATCCTCCTGTCTCTGCCTCCCGAGTGCTGGGATTACAGGCATGAGCCACCATGCCCGGCACTGTGGTATGTGGTATTGATTGCTGGTGGGTGTGAGTCTCCACGCCCAGCATTGTATGTGGTTCCAGGGGATCAAACTCAGGACCTTGCGCTTGCGAGGCAGGTGCCAGAACCACTGAGCTAATCCTCCGGCCCACCATACCATTTTTTAAAATTTAAAAATATAATGTAATTATACAACATGGTAGATACGCATAAGTGGCATTTTTGACATATCACACGTCACCAACTGTGGGAGACTACAATGCGGACAGGCTGTAAAAGTGAACCCCACCATTGGCTTCCTTATAGAAGTGAAGCTGTCTGAAGCCTATATTCTAAGGTCAGAGTAACTCACATCTAAAATTCCTTCCCACAATTAAAACCTTACTAGAGGGACAAAGTTCTAACTACAACTGTACATTTTGTCTATTTTGTCTATTTCCTAATTCAAGCATGCTTTGTCTTGTACTTTGTAAGTTTCATTTACTTTAGTTTCTATAGAAACTATAGAACTACAGATCCTCACAGGTAGTTTTGCCCTTGCCTGTAGCTCGCCTTTACCACAATTGATTACTAATTAAAATCAATCTCTTTAGAGCCTTTTTCGGTTGCACTGACATTGGTCATCCTTGTGTCCAGCCTTCTGTCTCAGTTGGTCTTTTAGGTTTTATTTTTTCTCAGGCCTGCATTATACTCTGGGCAGGAGAATGGAATTTACTGGAGGGGTTTCTGGTAATGTTTCAGGGGTCTCCTGTAACCAACTACTTTTCTAAGACATTATATGTTATATTCATGAGTTAAGAATAATAATAACAAGAATGAAAATGGACAAAGAAGGTTTAGAAACAGAAAAAGGGAGGTGGGTAGGGAGGAAATTAAAAAGAGGGAGGTTGTCTTATATACATGATCAACTCCCAGGGGTGAATGTAAACTGCATGTGCTGCAAACATGCATTAATAGAATAAAAATAAAATTTTAAAAAAGACTGGACCAGCAGTGTAAGATGTTAGCATATAATATTTGAAGGCCTTTAAGCTGAACTGAACTACTATTTTCTGTTTAGCACATGATGATTACAATAATGTGATCAAAACTTTTTTTTCAGTTAACCTATTATATAACATTTCATGTGTTCTGTTTCTAGTATGGATTTGTCATAATGACTGGAGACTTTAATACATTATACAACTACCAAAAGCTCTATCAAGAATACTGATGTTTATTGTATTCTCAGCTTCTAGCAAGACTATCTTTGTGACTATGATAAATTTGAGTGACAAAACATAGTCCAGGTTCTTCGGTACACCAAGGAAAGAAGTGCCACTTATACAACTCCTTGTGCATAGTAAGTAATTACATTTACTGAAGATCATGCGATGTTAGGAACAGGGAGAAGAGGAAAGGGGAGAAGGGAAAAGGGGAAAAATAGGGCTTGATTGTGAATGGAATTAAAAAGGGCCTTGATGCTGGGTGTGGTGGCTCACGTCTGTAATCCCAGCACTCAGGAGGCAGAGACAGGAGGATTGCTGAGTTCGAGGCTTGCCTGAGCTACATAGTGAGCTCAGGGCCAGCCTGAACTGCAAAGTGAGACTCTGTCTCAAAAAAAAAAAAAAAAAAAAGAATCAATAAAAAGGGCCTTGATGACCCAGGCTTCCAGTACTTATAGGATCAGACACCACTGATTCAAGGTGTTTCCAACTGTCTTTTCTTTCTCTCTGATGTCAGCAATCTGCTCCACTGCTTAGGTTTAAACCCAGATAAGCACTACGGTGGTCCAAAATGTAAGCCTGGGTAATCATTAGGGGGGTTTGGCATTTATATTTGAACAAGGGAAGGGAATGAGTCAGCTCCTGTGTCTAACTGGACTACCTAGACTAGTAAACAGCATCTGGGCCTCCCACTATACCTTACTTATAATTCTAATAACTGATTATTTTGATCTTTCTTAGTACATCTGCTGTTTCAGTTCTGAAAGTGTTATAGAAGATTGAAAGATAACATAATCACCCAACAAATACATTGAGGGAAAAGCGATCTCTGATTCTCATTCTATCAACATCATGCTTCGAGCCTGAGTGTCTATGGAGAAAACAAACTCACCTAAAAAAAACTCCTGATGAATTCAGTAATAAAAAGGGAAGCTTTACGCAGGTGATTATGAAACTTTATAATGCTGTCATAATAACATTGTGCCTCTACCATTTCAAAGAAGAAAAAAATTACTTGTATATTAAAACTCTGTGCAGAATTATAGAGTTTCTTGATTGAGTTTTAGTGAAGTACAACTAGGCTTTTGAAGACTATCAGTTTAAGTGTCTGTATTTCTATGATTTCCTGCCAAACTTGTAAGCCCACACAAAACCACAAAGTTAAACAGTATTTTTTCCAAAGTTACAAGAAAGTTTATTTTTGAAAGTTCTATTAAAAACTGTGTGTTGAAACTTTAGCTGATTTATCTGGCAATGTCTTCTACAAGGACTAGCATTCTACAGAGTTCAGAGCTCAAGTTCTTCTGATGGTTATGCATTTCCAGTTAACATGTTTTGCTTGATATTCAGAAAAGACCTTATTACTGAAGAAAATATAGATCAGGAGCTGAACAAGTAAGAGTGGACCATATTATTTCCTCAGGTGTTTATCTAAAGAAGATAATTTTCCTTCAGTTTGTTGATATGGCAGCCCACAGAAATAAGAGTAAACATGAGAAGCAAAAAAATGGGAAATCCTTATTAGCATCATTTATTTACCAAACTTATTTTACTAAGTAGAGATATAAACAGCAGGATGATAATCTAAGGTGTTACAGCTAGTGCCTACCTCATTCTCTTTAAAACTACAGAGTCAGAGTCATACATTTATGGATTTCTTTTTTGGAGGACAGAAGCATAAGGGAGCAAAAGAGTGAAGAATTCAGGAAGGACACTGAAAAGAGTGACCTCTTGCGAGAAGCGCCTCACTTCTTTCAAAATGTTAATATCGATGTAGAAAAATAGTCTTCTTCCTTCCAATAAGCAGTGCCCTACATTGAGGGCTAGTGAGTGTTTTCTGTTAAGGAATAGAAAGTAAATATGTGGCTTTCCCTGGACCAGGCAATCTCTTGTTTTCCCTATAAAACTCTGTCACAAGTAGTATGTAAATGAATGATGTGATTCTCTCCCAATAAAACATTTCTGTGGGCTCTGAAATCTGAATTTTATTATTTTTGTTTGTCTTGAAATATTATTTTTTTAATTTTTCTTTTAACCACGGAAAACTGTAAAATCCATTCTTTACTCAGTAGATATAGAATATCATGAGTGTTGGATTTGACTGTAGTTTGACCACTGCCTTAATTAATATCCATGCTTTCCAAAGTTATGGTTTTACCTGGAGATTAGGCCATAAATTACATTTCTGTTTTCCTTAAACATAATATTTCTTTTTTGAGATAGTGTCTCGCTTTGTAGTTCAGGCTGGCCACGAACTCACTATGTAGTCCAGGCAAGCCTCAAACTCACAACAATCCTCCTGCCTCTGCCTCCCAAGTGCTGAAATTACTAGGGTGAGCCACCATGCCCGGTATTGTAGTATGTGGTATTGTGGATTGAACTCTGGGCTTGTGCTTGCCAGGCAGATTCTGGAACTATTAAGCTAAATCCCCAGCCCCTTTAACCATAATTCTTTTTTTTTTTTTTTTTTTTTTTTTTTTTTTTTTTTTTTTTTTGAGACAGGGTCTAGCTTTGTAGTTCAAGCTGGCTCTGAGCTCACTATGTAGCCCAGGCAAGCCTGGAACTCCGCAATCCTCCTGCCTCTGCCTCCCGAGTGCTGGGATTACAGGCGTGAGCCACCATGCCCGGCACTGTGGTATGTGGTATTGATGGCTGGTGGGCGTGAGTCTCCACGTCCAGCATTGTATGTGGTTACCAGGGATTGAACTCAGGACCTTGCTCTTGCGAGGCAGGCGCTGGAATCACTGAGCTCACCCTCCAGCCCCTTAACCATAATTCTTATGAAGAAGTCTCAGCTCGAATACATAAACTTTCCCGTTGATGAGACCTCAGAAAAATTGAGTGGTAGATTAGCTTGGTACAGGTGTTTCCCAAGCCTTACCTGTGTGTGTTTTCATGCATTATTCATAAACTTTACTTAGAGTTGCATTTCTAAATTTTCAATTCATTAGAAACATGTAGTATAGTGTTAGGGCCAGGTTTTATAACTTGGGTATTACAGAGTCCAAGGCCAGTATCATTAGGTTCAGGAACGGAAAGGCTAGTAAAAACACAGGTTTTCTGGCTGTGTGTGGAAAACTCATAAACACAGCACTCCTAGGGTGAGATAACTTCTTCTGAGGACAATGCAGAGAACACAGGCATCTGGGGAGAGGAAGGATCTGTTCCCCGTTAATCTCCTCTCCCATTTCTCATTAGTTACAGATTTACTGGGAGTCGCTGTTCCATGAATGATGTGTAACCTCCTCCTCTGTGCTTCTTGTTGGGTAAGGAACATGGGGTCCAATGGAGAGATTGTCCAGAGCATCCACTAGACGCATATCTCCTTCCAGATACCTTCACCCCTACATGCATGTTCTAAATTATTGTCCTTTATCCCTCCTTGTACCACGGCCCAGGTGACTGAGGGCCTGATCAACCCCCAACAGTATAGCTCCTTAATCTTCTCACCTTTCTCCTCTTCTTTCCCTCTTCCATAGCTGCTTTCCCTCCAGAGGTGATTATTAGGATTTAGAGGACAAAAGGAATTTCCATTTGATGAAGGAAAACAAGATATGACAGAGAAAAGAGAACTATGAAACCAGAAAAATGAGAGACAAAAGGACAAGGAAGAGAAACACAAGAACAAAATGTCTTCTCATCTGGAGATGATAAGGGACAGGTAGCAAAATCTACTCCCTTCATTTTTTTTCTTCTCCCCCTACCTCGCTCCTACATTGATCAGCTGGTGTTTTCTGCTGTTTCAGTCCCATTTCTTGACTGCACTTCATTTTTTACTTCTCTCTGACCTTTGTGCTGGATCCTTTCATTCCTACTTCCTCGTTTGCTATTTGTTTCTCCACACTGACCTCGGGTCGTCTCTTTGTATCACTAGACAGCCTTCCACCTGCATCTGCTTCCAAGACTGTGCATATCTGACAGGCTACACACTGGCGCCTATTGGTCTGACTGAGTCGTAGACCAGCATCAAACACCCTCAAGTCCTTGCCTCCTGTTTGCGGAGGAACCTAGCAGCTGCGTAGATTTTCTCTTATCCTCTTGAAGAAACACTTCACCTGGGTTTGCACATTTGCAGGGCAGATAACTGTTCTCAGTTTTCTTTTTAAATATGAAATTTATTTTCTTATCACCCTTTTCCTCACACTTTAGTGACTAATTGAGCATTTGGGAGCTCAGACATTGACTTCTGGTACCATATTAAAGCTCAAGGGTTTAATTACATTAAAAAAATATGTAGACTAATGAGAAAGATTGAGACTAACTTTGATTTTCAGCGTTATTAGGTCTCAACTAGCATATTAATTATTTATAATTTTAACATATGTACTAGAGCAAACAAAAATTGGAATTACAACATGAATTACATTTCTTAGATATCACCACTGTTAATATTTGAGTATACAATCTCAGATTACACATGGGTATCAGTCATTATATATACATATATATATATATATACAAATATGTTGCAGTCATAATTTAACAAGAGAAGCAGAATTACTTAAGAGATATAAATACAGTAAAGACATTGATTTTTTTTCAATCATAGGAGCTGGTTAAATATTTTAAAGCTGCTGTTTCTGTGTCTAAGTTTGAAGATGGTTGTCAAGCTAGATACAGTCTCGCAACTTTCTCATGTATAGAATAGAAATGAAATAGAATGAAAATGATAATACTAATAGAGTTTTTATAAATATTAGCATTAAGTGAAATATGTAAATAATATAACAATGAAGCTACTGGTTTGTAGGAAGAGATTAATAAATCTAAACAGTGATCACTAGTAATACATATAATAACCATAATAAATACTACATTTTCCATTACTAATATTTATTAGCCACGGATAATTTACAAAGCTTTTCTAGACTTGGTATCATCACTTGTAAAATGAAGCCATTGTTATTTACCTAAAAGTGCTGTTGCAAGAGTTAAATGATATATTGATTATTTCTCCATTAAAGATTTTTTTTTCTGTTTACCACAGTGGTCTTACTATGCACTGTGGGATGACTTTGAAATAACTGTGTAGCCCAGGATGGCCATGAACTCATAGCAACCCTTCTGCCTCAGCCTCCTGAGTCGTGGGACTATAGGGATGTTTCACCGACCTGTTTCTCTCTAATAATGACAATCTTTCATTCTGTATGTCTGTGTACCTCTACTACAGAGAATTGCATTACACATGATAATATTTATTTGTTAGTAACTAAAATTTAATTTTAAGTGTTTAAAATCTCAGTAGATTATGAAAGTATTATACAATTATGATTTCTTGTTTTGTACTACATATCCTGAAGCTTATTTGTATATTATTATTTCATTGCCATCTTTATTTGCATATCAATCTTGCTCAGAATATTTTTTTCTCTCTTCTTTGAAATTATTAATTTAAATCTTTCCTAGATTAGTGAAGGTCCTGCCACCAAAAGACTTAAAAATATTTTTTGTCCCTTTTCAGAGGAGCAAAAACAATAATTGTGAGAATAAAGTTTTTAAAGGTGGTGAGACACAGAACAATTATTTCCCATTAAGTAATTCTTGTTCAGAATAGTTGTCTCTAAAACACATGAAAGTGAAGGTCTGTGAGCTGAAGAGGTGTGTGTGTGTGTGTGTGTGTGTGTGTGTGTATACAAAGAAGGCCTCTGTTTCCCATCTCCATGCATTTAGAGTTCCTACAGACCACAGCTTGAAACCATTCAGTTGTGTTGAACACAGGTTTTCAAGCTACGCTGAAATCTGAAAAAAGTTTTTTTAATGGAAATTTCTTTCTTTGTCATCTGAGCATTCATTATGTGTTTACCACTTGGAAAACACTTACATTACTTATATCCTTCTTCCTTTTCCAAATTGATATACTTATATTGGAAGGGGAAATTAAAACACTATATCTCATTTATCTCAGAAATGAACAGGAACACATTCTAAGCAACTTTTGGTGATCACATTTTTAGTAAAATAAATTTAAACACACACACGATAACCAGTTTTCCTTCAAAAATTTTTGGATGTAGCTATTAAATTTGAATGTCATTGAGCTGAAGGCATGGCACATAACATGGAGGGCATGATCGCCCTGGCCTTTAGCTGTGTTGGCTGCCAATGACAGCTCGTGCTTTGACCTGTGCCTCTCCCCACCACATACCTGTATCCATGCTGTCCTCTCTATATGGGCTACTGACCCTGTTCTTTTTATTTATCAAAATTTTGTCCTTAGATTTTCCAGTCAACTAAAGTGCTTCCTTTTCTCTGCCACAAACTGTACACTATTCTAAAACCACACATTAATCTTTTTATTATATCTATTTTTATGTTTGTCTTCTTCCAATTTGGTAAATGCCCAAAGAACAGAGCATTTCAAGAGATTTAGTGAAAAACTTGGTTTTCACGTGGACTTTTCTTCTTTAAATTATATAAATTAATACATAGATATAAAAAAGAGAAATAAGAGAAATACAGGTGTCATGTTAGCATCCCTGGATAAAAGGGCGTGTTTCCATAATAGGGATGGCTGTTTCCTCTCCACAAAATGCCAACATAATCTAAGAACCTCAAAAGTGGGCACATCTGGGAACACTGTGAGTGCAGTGGCAGCAAGTTCTGGCATTCTTGTGATAGCAGGAATCAGGAAGAAAATCCCAGGAGGAAAAGGGACTGGTCAGGAGGAGCTAGAGTGGGGCCTCAGGAGCTTGCACAGCACTGTGTGGTCCGGAGGTGACTGGCTAATAGGTATATGCACAGCTCACAGGAGAAGGCTGCTTTGCATGATGAGGTACATGATAGGAAAAGGATTTGCAGGGGACTAAAAGGGGTAAGTAACAAGGGGAAAGAAAAAAATGTGATGGTAATAAAAAAAAAAGGAAACAAAGCTTATGTATATAGGGGGCAGGGGTGGGTATGTAGGGTGGGTGGGGAATGGGAAAAATGAGAATTAAATCGTGTCATATACTGGTACAAATTCTCAACATTGAGTGTGATCATGATGTGTGTATATAATGTAACAATAAAGATTCAAATAATAATGTAAAAAAGTTCTGTTTGGCAGAAAGACTTAAAACACTGAAATTTGAGCTCTAACATTTGATATAAATTCCCTCTAACTAAAAACTGATAAGGTACCAAACTATTAGAACTATACCTATATTATAGAGAATGAAAAATATTTTTCTTTTCAGTTATTAGATAGGTGTTAGAAGGCAAAGGTGTGGTTCAGTGGTAAAGGACTCATCTAGCATGTGCAAGCTCCAGGCTTGACCTCCGATACTATCAAACATTTTTAAAAGGCTTTAAATGAAAGATCCAGGTAATGGATCTTTCATTTAATGAAAGATTAAGGTAAAAGTGAATGATATCATTATATATATGCAGTGCATATGTCATGTATATGCATCTGTGTTTTTCTTCTCAAGAACAGATTTCGCTAAGAGGGCAAAACTGGCTAAGCAAAACTGGAGGAAGATAAAAAGAAAAGAAAGTGGATTTTCTGAGAATTCTCAGGGTGTAAACATACCCTATTTTCCAGTTTTGACTGTGACTACCCATCTTAGTAAGCTCTCTTTCATATTAACTTAGCACTTTGTCCAAGTTTCTACAAAACAAATTGGCAGGAACAAAGAAAACATGCGTTGGACCAAAATTTGAAAATAGTTGTTCTAAAACTATGGAAATAAAGCAACCATAAGGATGACTACAAGCAGATGTCTCTGCAAAAGTGTGAGGCCCACAGGAATTCTAATCTCCTGTTATCCTGGGCACACTCTTCTTTGGTTTTCAGACTGTCAGTTTTAGATGGCCAGGTGGAGTTGGAGAAATACATATATCTGTAAATTTCCCTTTTTTCGAAAGTGCAAATATTTGGAGAGTAGTAGATGTCTGGCTCATCTCTTCATTTTCTCTCTGAACAATTGTTTTGGATAAAGTTAAGCCAATGTCTGCACTTTACTGCTCTGTGAGTTATTTCTGGCCCTAAAATTTTATTAAACTGTGTGGATCCTTTTGAATTTCATAATGAAATATCAGTTTATTGTTGCCTTACTCTTCTCATTGATTCAATCACTTTTCAACATGTTTAGAAGAGACCTACCTAGAGTAATGTTGGTTATGTTTGTAGGTGACCACTTGAACAAAGCAGGATCATAGACAGATGCCTGAGCCAATAAAACCATCTGGGCTTTATGATTTTAACACGCGAATCTTTGTGAGTCACGCCAATAAGTTTCAGACTGTTTGGATTAAACCAAGGGGAACAATGGCCTAAGTCTAGGTCATTGTTTTTCTCTGTAAAGTGTATTTTAAGCTGTTAATATTTGAGTTAGAATATTATTCTCTGAAGTAATTCTTATTCGTTGCTGCAGTGCCCTTGAAAGTTGTGCTGTTCAAGTTGAAAGTATTTAAAACCTGAAGGCATAAATGATAACAATATATACTGGCAATTTTTAGTGGTGTTTCTCATTTTAATGCCACCAATTTGTCTTGGGGGTCATTTCACTACTTAGGACCAAAAAGACAAAAACCTTTCTGATCTCAAGCTATCAGCTGTAGATGGGATATAGATTCACATTAAAAAGTGAACTGAATAGAATGCTGGGCATGGTGACTCA